>VDFB02260171.1:6275-70430 GCA_007258455.2 Sequoia sempervirens | reverse complement strand
CAAATAGTTTCACTTCCTGAGCATCACCCAGATGCAAATGAGTTGGTGGACTATTCGAGACATGAGAGATGGGTTCTTGTTGAACCACTACTCATGAAACATGGGTCAATGAGTTTGACTCGAAACTACACGGTTGAATCCTGATAGCAATATCATAATTTGACACGCTGTGGAAAAATACCTCCTACTTATCAATATTTAGATAATTTAAATTATAATATTTTTTAATATTTAATATGTATGATTAACATTTAAATGCCCAAACCATCATAAAGTTTTCATAGGGGTGAACCTCTAGTTTGAGGTTTGCTTGAAAGGCATCTTTGACTACTAGGACATGGGAAGGTGATTCCTAGCTAGGAATTATGAATTGTATTGGTAATGTGTTTTCATGGAGTTCAGGGGTAAGAGTAGGTTCCCATGCTGTTGTTTAGCTTATTTTGGCTAGTATTCACTATTCAACTTATTTAGGAATTATTTGTGGAGCTGGTGACTCCATAAATATTTAATTTTTCTACATATTTTTTAAATTTATATTAATAATATTAATAAATATTTGTGAAATTAAAATTTGGAAAAAAAAAATTAAAGAAAAATATTTTAAAAATGGAAGGAAATTTGTAAGCCCCTCCTTTTTTACACAACTTATTTGAAATTCCTAAACAATAGCCACTCCATTAAAATAAGGAAAGCTTCTAAATTATCCTTTTCCCGTAATTAAAAATTTGCATGGGAACACTACAATTGCTCAAATTTAAGCAAAAAACAAGCTTCTAAATTATCCTTTTCCCGTAATTAAAAATTTGCATGGGAACACTCCAATTGCTCAAATTTAAGCAAAAAACACACTTAAATAGTCACATGGGGACATGGGGTAATATATATCTACAAAAATGATATCATGTTGGAAGCTAGTATCCTCTATTTAATCAACCAAATATGTATGAAAAGACAATATAGTAGAGAATAGGTATAGAAGAGGGAAAGGGGAGTGAAGTGCTACATTGTAATATCTTCCTCTTGAGTTGAGGATTGAAGATGTATACAAGAAGTAACATAGTAGAAGCTATGATGCATCCTTCCTAGTCAATTGAAACAAATATAGATGTGTGAGAGACTATGTATTCAGCCCATATATTAGTCTTGTTTGCTTTAGTTTTCCTCACACTTGGTTCTTTTTGCATCAATTCCTTTATGGTATAATTCTATTCAATTAAATGTGGACAATGATGCTTATCTTTTATGAAAGGGATTTTAGGGTTTTAAGAGAGGGAATTTAGTTGTGGCCACCAAACAATTGTGAATGTGAAGGTCCAAGATATGGAGGGATTCTTCCTTATTAGTAGAGGCTATTTTTTGTTGGGAAGTAGCTGGAGGATGGGAAAACATTGGTGGGTTACAATATTCAAGGATTTATTTTGGCCATTCATTTTCTCATTCAAAATGAGCATGTGAAGCATTAGAATGACCCACTGAAAATATTTTTCTACAATTGGGTACAATATCATTGTTGTAGAGAGTGGGTTGACAAACACAACCTTCAAAGCAAAGTTGGATAATGAGGGTGGGTAGGTAGCATGGGATATCAAACCCTTGGCCTTCGGGATGGTCTTCACATAGGCACTGTTGTCTTTCCACCAAAGCAATGACATGTTTATGGGCACATATAGTGTCACCTCTAAGGGTAGGGTTGTCACTCCTTCGCTTGTTGATTGCATTTACAATTAATTGTTCCTTTTGTCCATAATTTTCTTAAAATCATTGACCTCATTTGATTTTTTATTGATTATTTTGAATTTCATTCAATGTTTTATGGGACATCTCAAATCTGGTTAAAACCCTCTTATCTATATTGGGGTTTTGGATTTACATTTATTTAAGAGTCTTTTCATCTTTTCTCATGCATTGATGAGGGAAGGAATATTGTAAACATCATGGAATAAATTAGAAGCTCCAAAGCAATTCTTTTAATTTTATTGTCATTTTATTCTATAAGTATTTTCTTGTTGAGGATATAGAAAATCATTATTTTTAACTCTCTTTGTGTGGAAGGTGTTTTTGTTCATTGTTTGATCTTGCATCTCGTGTTTATTCACAATTCTAACATGGTATCAAAGCATGGATTCAACAAACCCTTTCTCCCTTTTTATGTTTTTATCTCAACCAGGGTTATAGGAGCAAATTTGGAATCATTAATTTCTTAAAACCCTTGCCAGGCCCTAGATTCGCATGGGCAACCAATGCCTAGCCCTTAGGGAGCTTTTTTTTTTATTTTTTATTTTTTATTTTAGCAAGATTGGAAAATTTGTGATAACTTTTCACTTGTTTATCAAACTTGGGCAAACGAAATATTATCGGAAAAATGGTTTTGAGTACTATCCAATGGTGTTGGTTTTTTCTCAATTTTTTTTGCTAGTATATTTTATCATTTGTCAAAGTCAGATGTGATATTTTCACTCTTAAGCTCACAAATTTTGACCCATTTCTCTGTTTTCATGATTCTAGTGGTGTTGGGATAGTCTTTTATATCTCTTCATAGCAATCCATGCACTTTTCTAGATTTTTCTCTAGGTACATTTTATTCAATTTTTTGTTTTTTCACATTTTGGTGAATGACTTGGACATTTTAGCTCCTAGAAAGTCTTTGTTTGTGTGGGATGAATTCTTTAGATTTCTACATGTATTTCCAACTTTTTTTAATTTAGGAAATTTGAACATCTTTTACATGCAATTTTTTTTGTAGACACACTAAGATAAAGTGTCACTATGGTGTGTTTTTTGGTGATTTCATACATCTTGTTGTGCCTTTTTTTACTCGTACTATGATATAAAGTGTCATGGGTGGGTTGTGAGTACCTTTTTTTTTCTATCACAATTTTTTCAAGTGAGTGTCTCTTCTTGCCTCATGCATGTGTGCCTTGTTTGCACACCCCTTTTATTTGTAGGTACTTTCAGTTGCACATTCAAATGTTCTTTGTTCTCTTGCATACACTTCTTTATTTCACATAGTTTCAGTGGACCTATCTTGGCTCTCCTTTTTTGCATTATGGGGGATTTCTACTGTTAGTGTTAATGTTTCCTTGATTTCATTTTTGGAGTGATATATGTATCTAGTTCTTGTTCCTATATATTAGGTGGATGCAACAATTGGTTACCCTTGCATTTTAATGAGATGGATCATTTTCCACATGGACACCCTTGCATTCCTATTTTTCAGAGGCAACCTTATATTTTCACTTGATCAATTGTTCTTTAGACTAATGGCACCTATATTTTCAACTTGCATATTTCATGTTGAGTGGTGTCATTGGGGTCACTCATGTAGATTCATTTGCTATTTGTATCTTCGAGTTCTAGATTTTTGTTTTGTTTTCCATTTGATTCAAGTAGTATCATTGGGGGAACTCATACAAATTATTGTCTTCTTAATCTTGGTCATCATTTATTTCAAAGTAGGTTCTTCATTTTAGTGCTATAGCAGTTATTAGTTGACAATTGTCTACAACTTCTTTATACTTGTGAGATGTTCTTCATATTCTTGTTCTTTTTGGGATACTATTTTGGAGGCTTCTTAGTCCTTTATTTTCCTTTCTCTCTTTTGGAGAGGAGTTTTTCCCATGAGGTTTTCTCTTTTTTATTCAATTGTGAGAGGTTAGATTGTTTGTGCATGGATACCTCATCAAGCCTTGTTTGTCAGGACCCATCATGCATTCTTATCTTCTTATGCATTCACTTTTTATGGTTTTTAGCTAATCCCTAAGTTCATATTAAGGGGGGTGTTAGAGTAATCACACATTAGCTAATAATTAATTGATCTTTAATTGATTAATAGTCTAATTCATTTCATACACTTAAGTTAAAGTTATGAGTTTTTTTTTATGTTAACTAGAGTGAGCTATTATTAGATCATTTTGTCTCATCACATAGAATTACAACACTTGTCATGATTTAATCCCTTTATCATTTAAGGTTGCTCCTATAAAGCACTCACCCTCATTATATTAACTCTTAATCTCCTTGAAGGTTCTTGAGGTTTATTTTGTAAGTATTTTCTTATTGAGGAAAAGAAAATAATTATTTGCAACTCTCTTTGTGTGAAAGGTGTTTTTTGTTCATTTTTTGATCTCACTCATGTGTTTATTCATAATTATAACACTAGGGTATTGAGGTATTTTGATTTTCTTTTAAATATTTTGAATAAGTAATCCATTTGGAGGGATTTTTGGTGACGTGGTTTGTTACTATCACGACCCCTAATTTTATGGTTCATTTTTTACAATGTTTGAGTAGATTAATTTGTGGTGAAATAAAAATGCAACAAAACAAAATGACTTAATTATATTTTAATTAGAGAATTCATTTTTCAATTAATTGATAATGCTTGTTATTTAGAATAATTAATTTAATTTGTGATTAAATGAAAATACCTTGTTATTTAGGAAAATTATTTTATGTGCAAGTAAGTGCTATTTCATTAATATTTATTTAGAATAAATATTTAAATTGTAAAATTAAAAAGACTTCCTTATTATTTTCTGAAGATAAATATTTCGTATACAATAAAAAAAAAGGATTTCTTTATTATTACTATTTGCCTGAAAAGAAATATTATTTTTATTTTCAAGATCCTTTACTTTTATTTTAAAGAATCGGTTATTGAAAATTTGGGAAAATAAATCTTTAAAGAAGGAAAAAGGGTATAACAGAAACCGGTATAAATATATTCAATTGGAAGTTTAAAAAAAGGGAGGAAGACATTTTCCAATATAGAAATACGTAGCATTCTCTCTGTTGTTTATATTGAATTCTTGCACAACGGAGGCATGGTGACCTCGTTGTTTTGAGGCAAAGATCTCACAACTTCCTATCATCAAATGGACAAAATAGTACACCCGATTCAAAATACAGTATACCCAATTCAAAATATGAGTATTTTACTCAGAGGCTTGACCACTCCAGTTTCATAGTAAGAACATAGGTGCTTGATTAATGCACAACCCACCTTGTATAGAGTAACAACAGATTGTAGTGTTGACTGATTACTTGGAAAATTTGCAACTTAGCATTTGCTTAATAGAGCTAAATATATTTTATTTGAATGTTGAGTATTAATAATCAAACAAGAAATAAATTCTCACGAATTCAAAAGTGAAAAACACTACACATATGCAACACAAGCCAAGACATGGTAAATATATTTTTCAAAGAAACAAGACAAAGAAATACATTATATTAATATCCACAGATGACCAAAAGCAGGTTAATGGGACTAAGGGATATAATATTATTGAGAAATTATATAGAATGCTTATCAAGATTTTGGAGTGCTGCCTCTTGATCCATTTCCTTCAAAAAAAATTCATGGACTTTGTTTATGCTTCCTTTTATATATGTGTCAAGCCTTGAGTTTATCCCATCCTAATTATGCAAAACAACTAAAATACAAATGCAAAAACACAAGGAACGCCTCAAAATATTAGCCTAAGGAATGATAACACAAAGAAAGATAGATGAAATAATGCAAATGATTATACCTTCTTTATGTTGTTGAATCCTTTGGTTGGCCCTTGATGTTTGAATGCTTGTATGCTCCTTGGATGGCTAGATGCAAGTTTGACAATATGATTAGATGCAAGTGCTAAAGGCTAAAATGGCTTGACTAAATGGCTAAGTCTTCTCTCAAATAGAAAAATGGAAAGAGTTTGGTATCAAATGCATGAGGTCCCTAAATGAGAGAAAAGAAGGGGTATTTATAAAGGAATTTGAATTCTCTAGAGAATTCAATGGTTGAGATTAAGCCACCAAGGCCAAGATGAAGGGCTATGGTGAGTTGAGGACTCACAAGCCCTCACATCTTGACATGTGGAGGGTGAAGTGGCTTAGACATGGTGATGTATAAATGAGGTGGAAGGAAGATACATGATGTGGAGGAAGGACAAGTACCTTGCAAGTACATTGGGAGATGGGAAGAATCTTGAGTGAATAAATGTGAATTAGAAATTCACATACTTGGGAGAATCTAGTGGATAAGAGAGGGTCTCCAAAAAGGTGGGAGTTTGTCACATGTGGATGAGGTGACAAGTCAAATGTTCTAGAAGTTGCATGGGGATAAGGTAAGCCTTGAAATGATAAAATGTGAATTAAAAATTCACATGGGGAGGAGAGAGACTTAGGATGAATAAATGTGAATTAAAAATTCACATTGGGAAAGAGGGTCAATGCTAAGAAAGGCAAATGAAAAGGTTGACTAAAAAGGTATGCTAAATGTGGCCAATGACTTTGATTAAGGTTGTGCAAATACATGATTAGGATAATTAATGAGAGATTAGAAGCAAGTGGAAAATGTAGGAGGATGTGACAAGGAGAGAGAAAAATGGAGAATTTAAAATTGATTTTATTCAAAAATGTCAAATGACTAAATTAAATAAATTGATATATTTATTTAATTTAGAAAGGAAAAGGTGTAAGGTAAAGCATTTAATTGTTAAATTAAATACTTTAAGGACTTTAGGCAGAAAGTGTAATATTAATTAAATAAATTAATATTGACAGAATGGATGAATAAAGAGGTGAATTTGATCATATGGGGGGTGATCAAATTTAGATGTCTACAATATGTATGCATTTGTATTTAAACTTATATATTATATGCATGCAATTGTATATTAGTATACACCTATGTATAAATAGATATGTATAGATCTATATGTAGACATTGAAATCTTGCATAAGTTCATCTTCATATCAAAATGTTAGCATGCCCAAGACATTGACTCTTAGACGAAGAAAATTTATAGCTTTGAGCCATATTTGGAATGTGCCATACCATTTTTGAAAATCAAAATAATTCGTCATGCAAAGTCTGTGAATATTTACAACTATATACAAATCATTATAGAACTCAAAACAAGTGAAATTCACTCCAAGTGGGGTATTACTTGATAGATGTTTATTTGATTGGATATATTGTATAACTTAGGACTAATAGCTTGATTAGAAGTATTTAGTATTGAATGAGAAATTTCTCAATTTATTTTCTTTAGAATTGATTAATTTCAATTTAGGGTATATGTTATATGGTTAATGAATTGTTATGGTAATGATAAATTGGGGTTTAGTGATGAGGTACTTCTCTTAAAGTGTAAATAGCATAGAGTCATTGACTACCTTAATAAGAGGATACTACTTAGAAAAATCCTTTAATTAATATTGCACATTCTTATATTGTTGAAATCTCTACATTTCTATGATTATTGAAGCATGCACTTAGTTATATTTGCATATGCTTGTGTGCTTTTTAACTATGTTGGAAACACAATCATTATGATTAATATATTGATTATCATGTCTAAGATCACATCTTTTGAAGGAAAGTTGAGGGAACTTGATAAGTATGCATTTATTCTCTATCTCAACACTTGGAAGGAAAATTAGGAACCTTGTTTATTAAAAAAATTAAATAGTATTACCTTTTATAAGGGAGTCTTTTATGAGCAAAATATTCTTACCGTCATCGCTGTAATAGTAACCTACAATGCCTAATAATCATTCATGTATCATGTTTGTATTGATCTAACATTTGTGATGAATATTTCATGATTCAAGAAGTATTCAAGTCAAGATCTATCGCAACCAAGCAAGAGCTTAAGGCTAGAGTTTTGGTGAGTAGCAATATCGTAAAGTGATCATTCTTCATTCCTATATCTTATTTCATATTATTTCAAGGTTTGATTACCAAAAAGGGGTTTGACCAAGGCAAACCCTTATTCACTAACATTTTCTTGCAGGTCTAGGTGGTTGACACATGGATGAGCAAGCCTATCTTGTGAAAGCATCCTAGGTTGTTCAATCATGTTGTTCCTATAATTTATTTACTTTGAAGAAGAATTATTCTTATTTACAATGATAAATCACTTATCTGACCTTGTTTGATATACTTGATTCATCGATGTATGTAAATCCATTTGAATAAGTGGTTGAAAATTATTTAATTATTCCTCTTTACTTCCATCATTATATAATTATTTGGTTCTATTAAACTATTTTGGAAATTGAGGATTACAATTGGTAAGTGAGATTTCCGAACCCTTTACAATTACACTTGTTGCTTGATGTGGTTTATTTTGAACAAATTTGAGATACATGTAGACAAGATGCTCTTCTTAGTATGGTTCTCAAATCTATTTAGTTTGAAGAAAGTTTTATGAACCTATTTGTGATATTATTCAATCTATCAAATCAATCTAATCATTGACTCAAATTATACAAAATTTCTATTAGATCATTTTGAATACAATGAAGTTAAGTGATATTCCCCACAAAAGAGTTTTCATGGTCCCTCCAAGAGAGGGTAAAAATATGGATTTATGTTATCCCTCAGTTGTCAGTGTAAGGAATTCATATGAATCTTATTTTTTTTGGAATTTTATCCACTTTGTATTTAGCTTATATTTCTTATCTTTTCATTTTTTTAAAAATTTGGGATGGTAAAAATATTAGAAAGCATGTAAAATAGTCATTGTTGGAAGAAAGAATTTGTTTTTGGTTTTAGGTTCATTGGTATTTCAAATTTTTAAATGTTTCAGAGGAAACCACTAAGTAGAATTGTGAGAGGACAACGTAGCTACATGATATATCAATGAGTATATTGACACTCTTAATAATTATCTATGTTTGAATCTTTTCCCAATAGAGAGAAACTTGGAGAGAGTTTCTTCTCATCAAATGAAAGTTATGCCTCCCATAATGGCCTTTTATAGGAATTGTTGGATATTCAAGGTGAAAACTTGTAACAATAGAACTTAATATTATGTTTACAAATTTGAAATTATGAATCCAAGATTACCATAAAGAGATTATGTGATTAACAATTCAACAATGAAAGAAAAATCAAGAATACCACAAGTTTCCAAATACAAGTGACAAGATATATGTGGAGAAACCCTTGTGGGTAAAAAATCCATACGCAAAGAGATCTAATGTTTGTATTAATCTCCAAATGAGATACACCAATACAACACTCCTCTCTATATTCCAGAAGCACTTCATCACTCTAACAACCTACAAAACAAATCTTACAAACCACCATATCAAGGCTCTAATATATAGAAGTTTATGGGAGAGAATACCATAAATGGTATCCCAAAACAATAAGAAAAACCACCTTAAAAAACCCACACCCCCTTAGTGGACAACCCTTAAACATGACATAAAATAATGAATAATCACATGGCCTTCACATGGGCACCTAACCCACAACCAATCATAATTGGTCAATATCGAGTGCACCATAACTCATCGATGACTCTAATGATTTCATGCAAGAGAATGCAAAACATGCAAATAACATGCAAGGATATGCACAACAAAGTGGTCCCCACTCAAAAAGTTGGATTCCCAAAAGGAATATCCTCCCAAAATGCTCTTTAACGATCACCATAATAGGTACACCTCTTTGAATGCAATTACAAATTATCATAGGAAAATAAATAATAAATATTGTGTCCCTCATGTCTCCTAGAACACTTTTCAAAGAACGTGGAGACACATAAATCAACTTAGGATAGCAATTATAATGCCACCTATCCTAACATTCTCCCACTTTACATTATACATTATAATTACATTCATGAGATACAAATAAAACACATAATAAAGTATAGTGATCAAGGCCCATGGCCTTCCTATACCAAGAGAACTTATTCATGGTCACTGGCTTCATGAGAGAATCTGTAACATTACCCAAAGTGTCAACCTTTTTAATCAAGACTTTATCATTCTCAATCATTTCTCGCATAAAGTGATACTGAACATCAACATGCTTGGTATAAGCATGATACATAAGATTTTTGGTTAAACATATGGCACTCTAATTGTCACATCCAATCCTCACTGTTCTGCAATGAAAACCAATATCATTACTAAGTATCTATAACCAAACCAAATCCTTAGAGGCATGTGTAGTAGCCATATACTCTTCTTTGGTGGTGGAAAAAGCAACTTTAGGCTATCTCTTACTCATCCAATTCACTACACCTCCAAACAAAGTAAAAAAATATCCACTAGTGGACCTTAGACTATCCAAGTCACCTGCCCAATCTACATCAAAAAAACCCTATATGTCTAATGAATTAACCATATCATTAGTACCAGGATAAATCAAACACTAATCTAAAGTACCACACAAATATCTAAACACCCTATTAACAAAAGTTTAATTCTCTCAACTAGGGTTAGACACAAACCTCCTCAAAACTTCCATTGCTTGGGCTATATCTGGTCTAGTGCAAACAATTACATGTATACATTAAACTACTAATGACACTAGCATAAAGAGCATTAGACATATCTTCAAAATCATCATAATTAAGACATGTGTCTAAACTCAACTTAGTACCAACCAAAAATGGAATATTTACTAGTTTACAGTCATGCATATTAAACCTCTACAAAATGGTATCAACATACTTACTCTGACTTAACCAAATCTTTCTGTGAACCCAATCTCTACTGATCTCTATCCCAAGAATATATTTTGTACCTCCCAAATCCTTCATATCAAATGTTCCAGAAAGTTGAGTCTTAAGATTCCTAATCATCACCTTTTTGTTACCTATAAACATGTCATCAACATACAAGACAATGATTAGTATCTAATCATCAATAACCTTAATGTAAACATGATGATCCTCCTCACTCCTAACAAAACCCAAACTCAATGCAAATGCATCAAAATTTTGGTACCACATCCTAGGTGACTATTTCAAACCATATAAATATCTCTAGTTTTAACATCTATTTTCTCTATTTCAAAATCATAAGCAACAACAATAGATAATAGGAATCTAATAGAAGTTAACTTGGAAATAGGAGAGAAATTTTCACCAAAATCAACTGCCCCTCTCTAGGAGTAGCCCTTGGCCACCAATCTGGCCTTGTGCTCTAACCAACCATCTGCTCCAAATTTATTTTTAAATACCCACTTGCAACCAATGGGCTTCCTTCCTTTCAAAAATATTGCAAGATCCTAAGTATCACAACTATCCAAAGTCATCATCTCCTCATGCATGGTCTGCATCCAAGACTCACTTTCTTTTGAAGAAAGAGCCTCCCTATAGGATCTAGGTTCATCATCAGTACTCACAAAAGAAAATACACAATGGATATTGGATGCACTATACCTGTCAACTGGATTATGTTGTCTTGTAGATCTTGTATGGGGTTCTTACTTCTCTTCTTCTTCTACTTGCTCATCCTACAAATCATCTAAAATCTTTGAACCATCTTCTTATTCTCCATCCTCTAATCCATATGGTTCTTCCATATGTGCATCTTCCTACTTTTCAATCTTTGTTTCAAAGTGCACTTTTTTGTCTTATCTTTCTCCTTTGGTTGTTCTTCACCTAAGTAAGCTCTCAACTCCTTAAAGATCACATCTCTAGAGAAAACTATTTTATAGGTTAGTGGATTCCAAAGTTTGTAACCTTTTACATTCTTGTTGTAACCAACAAAGATGTATTTATGTGCTTTTGGATCCAATTTAGAATGCTTCTCTTGAGGCACATGAACAAGAGCCTCACAACCAAAGACCCTTAAATGTGAAACAAAAAGATTTATACATATCCACACTTCATAAGGATTTTTATCAACATCTTGAGCTAAATAAGGAGATCTATTAACCAAATAACATGCAATACTTACAACTTCTTCCCAAAAGCTTCTATCAAGCTTAGCACCACTCAACATGCTCCTAGCTTTTTCCATCAAGGTTCAATTCATTCTTTTTGCCACCCCATTTTGTTGAGATGTATAAGAAGTAGTCTTTTTCCAAATAATACTTGCATGCTTACAAAACTCATCGACCCTAGAACAATATTCACCCTCATTTTCAGATCTCGACACCCTTACCTTATAATCCATTTGCTTCTCAACTAAGGCTTTAAATTCCTTAAACTTAGTGAAAACCTCATATTTTGCATGCATAAAATAAATCTAAGTGTATCTTGACACATCATCAATGAAAGTAGCATAATAATGAGATTTTCCAAAAGATTCAACATCCATTGGTCCAAACACATCTAAATGAATGATCTCTAATAATCTCTTAGCTTTATTAGTTCCATTAGGAAATGAAGATCTATTCTATTTACCAAACACATAATGCTCACCTAAATCATTTTTTCCAACAAAATAATAGAAATACCGTCAACCAACTTTTTATTCAAAATAGTCTTAAGACCCTTTTCACTCATGTGACCCAATCTATGGTGCCATAACATACATGATACATTTTCAGTGTGTTACACCCCAATGCTAATTTATCAAATTACTTTAACCTTTATGTTTAAATATAGTTATAATGCATTATTATGTGATTATGGTATTTGATGGCTAAATAAAATGTATGTATATGCAATGAGATGAAACTAATTTTAAAATGCTTATATGGTGCTTAAACTATATTATGATAATGTCTTGTATGTTATCAACTAACTATGAATATTTTTCTCTAAGTTGAATGCAGGGAAGTTTGCGTCCTCTAGAGGGGTAGGGAGAGTATCACTTAGGAGAGGATTTGGTATTCAAAATGTTTGGTATTGCTATCTAAGTAGATGCACACACTCACTCACATAGGTTAATTGGAACCTTGTCGAGTCAGTATGAGTTTTGAATTGGCAAGTCTTAAACCTAAGTTGATAGGTTAAGTGTCATTAGGGGAAATAATGCCCTATCATTATTGATCTTCTTTGATTGTCAAATTAAATTAGGTTTGAATATCTTTCAGTGATAATGAATATAGTGTATATAGTACATATGTATATAAATTAAACACATGTGTATGTATGTATGTATGAATATACATAGATGAGATATTTTAATATCTATGTGTATTCATATGTAAATACGTATATGTAGTTGGCGAAAAATGAATAATGGAATGTGTATGTGTGTAGACGTTTATATAAATATAGGTTATATTTTAATTTAATGCAAGTTATAAAACCATATTAAATGGCAGTTTAACCATGCATAAAATCGTGATTTTGAAGCCTATATTTAAGGATTTATGACAGATATATCTATGAATATTCTGGTTGCCTAGCTTAGGCCCCACCAAGTGTAGTTAGCAATTTATTATTAAAGCCATCTTGTGGTTGAATATTGCACTTATTAAGTTACTTTAACAACCACGATAGAGGTGGTGACATGGATACTTTTTAGCACACGTTCCTTATAATTTGAAGCCCACAACTTGGGCAATTAAGAATGAAGTAAAATGGAATGGAAATTGGCTACCAATAGTACCAATATTTGAGACTTTTTCTTAGGTTTTAAATTGTTGTTAGCAAACTTGTAGCATGCCAACTATGTGTTGGAAATATGAGGAAGAATTCTTTTTTTTTTTTGAAGACCATTTCAAATTGAAATTGAGTTATCTTATAACTACATTCTTATATAGAGAATTTGGAATTACATAGAATAAGTCCATTGCCAATCGTGGCAATTCTATGGATGCATAGTCAACTATCTTAATGGGATTTTCCTCATGCCTGACAGTATGTGCAAATCATGTAATTAAAAAGAGTTGATTTGAGCCTCCAAAAGAGGCAACGACTGGCTATTCTAGGAATTCATTCAACATAAATGGATACTTGTTCTTTTTGTAGGTTGTTCTTTAGTTGGTAAATTTTGGAGAGAGCTACATTACATGAGATTAGAAGAGAGAATTAGCATAGAGTGAAGAGAATTTGCAATCTGCATAATAGTACACCATTTAAGGAGATTGTTTCGACTGTATGTGATTTAGATTTCTCATTTTTTTTTAGAATTATTAATAGAATCAAGAAAAATGTGCAAAGGGTAGTGTTGAGCATGGAGCTTGGAAAACATAGAAACTATGAGTTTAAGTTGTAGAATTTGTAGCAAGAGACAATAATTGAAAAGCTCGATTAATCATATTCAAACATGTTTTGAATTTCTTCTTTTCCTCTCAAATTTGAAAGAGTTTTTCTATATTTTTTAATATGAATATGATAGTATTTTATGCAATTTTATGGTTATTTACAAACATTTACAAATGCATGTTCAAAAATGTAAAATATATATTATTTATGTGAAAGTATAAGAGATAATTAGGATGAAATTTAATTAGTGGGTTAGATTGAATTATTTCACATTTAAAACGTTGTTAAAATAATGTTATTTTTACGTGATATTGAGTTAAAGTGTTCAAGAGAGCTTAAAGAGAAAGATTAAGACTCTCTAAGTTGTGTTTTACCAAACGACCAACTTATTAAAATAAATTAGTGAAGAATAGCTAAATACGTGAATATGATATTTATTCCAATAAGATAGTGTCATATATATAATCAAAACAAGTTTATGTTGTATTTCAGTGATAAGGTCTAAAAATGTAATAGAAAGAAAAGGAATTTATTATTGTCTAAAATTTATAAGTATTACTTAATTTAGGCCAAGAGTCATTATTACTATCTACTGATTTGTAATCACATATCTTGAATAGAGGACATTATGTTCTCACTGTAAGCCAAAGGCCATAAGGTTAGGATATTTTGAGGTGTAGAGGCACAAATATCTCACATAGAAAATATTCTCTAGTGTGGATATAAACTTATCATACATTTATGTATGAGAATGTGTGTCATATGGAAGGATAAATGTAGGAATATCTATCTACAGGAAAACATAGGTAACTTACATAATTATGCAAAGGATAACTTGGGAGAAACCTATGAAGAATCTAGAGATTAGTTGGATGGTTCTTAGTTGAGTTATCAAAAGTTAAACAGATTAATACATGTTGAATTATTAATGGAAATTACTATGAATATAAGATTTGCTAAATGATATTTAATATCATAAATAACTAGATCATTAATAAAGTTCTACAAGTAAGGAACTATACTAGCTACAACAATGAAAAGTCTGAACCATCATTTAAGAAGATGGTTGTCTAATTATGTTGACTTCAAGATTATCCATATTTGGTATGGAGTTCTTTAGGAACAAAGCCATAAGAATAAACGTTGGAAATCTGAAACTTTAATATAAATAAGTAATCTTCAATTTAAGTTTAGTAATTGATTATTATACATATCGACATACTGTCAAAAGTTGTAGCTTGAGATGAGGTGAGTCTCGGTGATGACAATGTGTCATCAATATTAACTAATTGTGCATAAAATAGGAGAGTAGTTACTCTCATAGTTAAAACTAAGGACTCGAATAAGAGGCAGTTTCCTAGACCCAAAATGTTACAAGAATGTAACTTGGGTATTCAAGTCAGAAAAATATAACTAGTTGATTCATATACCAACTTAGAATAAAGGAATTAAACTAGTGGAATTTATCAAGGCCCAAGATGTTACATGAACATAACATGGGTGTTCAATGTCAAAGAATGTGTAACCAACATTAGTCGAATAGTCGACACCAGTGAAGTCATCACTATTTGAAAGAGAATCTATTTAAATAAGTTAACCTTTGGTTCAAACCAATAGATAAATTAATCATAGGTCAATAAGATTTCCAAGTTGAGTTAGAAGTGGGTGAACTTATGACACCACTTAGAAAGTGGGTGATTCTATATATCAAAACTTTAGCTAAAGTAAGTGTAAAAGTCGCTGCTTGCACTTGTTGGTTCACTGTGCTCCAAGTTTGTATAACTTGTCAGAAGCGTCATGCATAGTTGGAAGGTATCCATAGTTGTATAGTTGTACATGTTATGTAGGACACAACACTAGATAATCAGATGGAAATACTAGGGGTCCCCATACCAAACTCTTCATTGAAGGGAAGGGCCATGTCAAATTAGAAGGTGTGTGGAGGACTACTGGTCTATGGTTGGAGGTAAAATTCTTGGGTGATGCTCTCCCTCTTGCAGCTGATATGCCAAGACTTGTGAAATAGAAGAGTAATCTAGATAAGGATACCTTGACCTTGTTCTCTCGGTAAATTATGAATTTTTTCATATGATCATGATTTCTATTTGTAAATTGTATTTGAAAAGATGAGTTTCTTTTACATGAAGTTTAGTTATGTTATTATGCACTTGAAACTCTTATGCAACATGCAAAATATGTTTTTGATAAGATAAGTAGGGTTAGGGCCCTAATCTCGTACAAAAAAAGAACAATAGAGCATGCAAAATATGTTATTAGAAAAGAAAAAATATTTCCCTATTTTTGAAGATATTGAATTATTCACTTCATGATTTAAAACCTAGGTGAAAATTATAGAGTAAGGATAAAGTTGTTACATATGGTATCAGAGCTACTAGGTTTAACACATGGACCTATGAGATCATTACGTAAGATTTTCCTCAAAAATTATTAGTAGCTAATGTTTGAAATGTTCTTATGCTAGAATTATGAGAAGAAGAAGAACAAGGAAAATAGTAAGGAAGTCAATTTCCTAAAACTTGTCTAACCTTAGGACTAAGAAAGAGTTGTCCCCAAAGGTTAAACTCCTTGATAATTTTAGGTGCACAAGAGGTGCTTGGATAGCCAACTTTGAGAGATTGGCTAATGCACTCAAGCATATCAGGCTAGAGAAGAAGCAACGAGATATAGCGGCAGTGAAGACCATTGTTCCTATCTCTATGGTCAAACTAGTCAAACCTTCAACTCACAGGGAGATTCCCTTTGATTGCGGTAGGAATGCACTTGCGATTAGTAAGAAGGTTATGAATAAGTACTTGAAAGTACATCCACCCTCCAAATTTTTTTTAGTTGACTCTAAGGGTGAGGAAGAACCCAAGGATATCCCTCTTTCGATAGCAACCTATAGTCACAAAGAGTCAAAGTTTATGTAGTAAATAAGGATACTATGTAATCCACAAATAATATAATAAAATTTTTAGTTGATTAAGTTGAACGAATGAATATGATTAATGATTATTGATATAAATGCTAAATTAGAGGAACTAATTGTATGCATAAAAGGAAATCTTCAGGTGAAGTAGAAATTCAACATGATACAAACTAGAACAAAGTATAAATGTAGCTAGGAGGCAGGACAACCTTCTCACAACCTTGATTCAAAACTTGATTAAATCCTAGTGATGATAATTAAAACAAAAGTGAGAGTTGGTACCTTAGAGTATGAGGGAAAAGGCTAGAGTAGGTCGGTAATGGAAGCATCTCCCAAAGGTGAAGATGAAAACATACATGAATGCACCACCCAAAGTGGGCATGAAAAACTCTGAGTCAAGGCTTGTTAATGAGAAAAGGAGTCAATTAGACCTTGAAGTATCTAAGGTTATGAAGAAGGTGAAGCCACCAAGAATTATACTTATAGTTTTTAGTAAAGTTAGTTGCAAGGCAAAACTCTAGTTAGTAAAGTGTGCTAATCAAATAAGAACTTGGGTAGAGCAATTTTTGTTTGAAGCTAAGGATGAACTTCCAAGTTTCTCAATGAGGGAAAAACTATAGGTACCCCTTTAGGGTCTTTTGATGCCATTCTAGGGATAAATTGGATATAGGGGTATAGGGAGATTGTGTTTCCCAAAATGGTAGAATAATTAGACGACCTTGGGAAAAAAGTGTATTTGCAAGGTACACCTAGTAAGTGAAGTTAAGACAAATGCCAATCATCTAGCTGTAGAAGGCCAAACAAAAGGATGTCAACTCATTACAATCAAAATGGAGAAATGAATGATTTTAAAGAGTTAATTTTCCAAGATGATTTAATGTATTATGAATTCCAGGAACTCCAAAGAGTGGAAGAAAAGGAATTTATGGAACCAAAAAGATCAGACATGGAAAAGTATCCTTTTCTAATAGATTTTGAGGATGTATTTCTAGATGAATTTCTTGGATTATTTCCTAAGAAAACTTCTGACTCTTCCATAGATGTAATTCCTGACTTGAAACCTTATATCCAAAGGTTCTTATCGAATGACCACAAAAAAATTTTTAGAGTTGAAGGTTTAGCTATAGGAGCTATTAGCAAAATATTTGAATGGTAAAAAAATTCAAAAGAATTTGACCAAATAAAAGAGAAATGACTATGACACCAATTCTAAAATTTCCTTATATGGAAGGCCAATTTTTGGTTATCATGACGCCTTGGGAAAAGGATTAGGCAGGATACTTATGCAAGAAGGGAAAGTTATCACTTATGAGTCTAGGAAATTGAAGACATATGAGCAAAAACTATGCTCCACATGGTCTCGAGCTAACAACAATTGTTCATGCATTATAAATGTTGAGACATTATTTGCTTGGGAAACCTTTCGAGTTAAAGATAGCCCATCATGGTCTAAAGTGCTTATTTACCTAACAAAATTTGAATACTTATTAGAGGAGATGGATTGAGTTAATACTTGATATGATTTTGAAATCAATTGTATAAAAGCCAAAGAAAATCGAGTTATAGATTCCTTGAGTTGAAGGAGACATATCTCCTTGATGATATCTATCCATTATAATTTTAAGAATCACATTTTGTAGAAGAGATGAATATTATGAACAAGTCAAATAATCTGTCATGGATGATCCTCAAGATACGAGGTATGATGGGTTCCATTTTGAAGTAGATGGATTGTTAAGATTCAGATGAATGATGTATGTACCTGACTCTAAGGAGTTAAGAAATATTGGGTGGAAGGAAGTTCATTTCACACCATATTTATGACATCTTGGAGTGACAAAACTTTTGTCTGATGTGAAACCACTATATTTCTAGAAAGGAATGAAGAGAGATGTTGCAAGGTTGGTAGTAGGTTGTCTAGAGTGCCAAAGGGTGAAGACAAAATATCATCACCCAACACGACTTTTATATCCTCATGAAATTCCAAAGAGAAAATGGTAGATCATTAGTATGGATTTTGTACAAGGTCTTCCTATGTCAAAAGATAGGCATAATTTTATTTTATTAGTGGTGGACAAGCTCAACAAGGTAGCCCATTTCATACTAGGAAATTTGATAGATGGGGCACCAATCATAGCTTACAAATTTGTGCAAGAAGTGTTTAGGTTGTATGGTGTTCTTGGGAAGATTATCTTAGATAGGGATGCACATATAACATTAAGGTTTTGGTAAACCATATTCACCTCATTAGAAAATCAATTTAATATAACCTCAATTTATCACCCCGAGACATATGATTAGGTGAAAAGGGTAAACCAAGTCTTAGTGGATTCATAGAATTTTATTACTACAACAATTAATTCATTTCACAATAAATTTAGATCCATTTGAAATATTATATAGAAGAAAGTTTTGAATTCCTATTAGTTGGGAAAAGCTAGAAAATAGAATTAGCCATGGTTAGAAAATGTTATCATAAATGTAAGAGTAGATCAGATGATCAAAGATAAATTAATAGAGAAGAATGATAGATAAAAAATATATGTTGATGCTAAGCATATACCAAGATAGTTCTTAAAGGAGAAAGAGTGCTTGAGTCCTGCAAGTTCTACTAGTGTGTTAGCAAGGTCACTCAGTGCAAGGTCCAGTCAGACCAATTTGTAGAGGACGGTGCTACGAGGGAAGATTATAATGAGATTAAAATAAAAGTTTCCCATCTCTTACATGATTTTGAAAATTGAATTAAAACCTTTATTTTATTTTATATATGCTATGATTATTTGAATCATTAGAGACAATGATCCTTATGGGGGAGGATATGTTACACCCTAATGTTAATTTATCAAATTACTTTAACCTTTATGTTTAAATACAATTATAATGCATGATTATGTCATTATGGTATTTGAAGGCTAAATGAAATGTATGTATACACAATGAGATGAAACTCCTTTTAAATGCTTATATGATGCTTAAGCTATATTATGATAATGTTTTGTATGTTATCAACCAACTATAAATATGTTTCTCTAAGTTGAATGAAGGGAAGTTCGAGCCCTCCAGAGGGGGAGAGAGATTATCACCCAGGAGAGGAGTTGATATTCAAAACATTTGGTATTTATATCTAAGTAGATGGACACACTCACTCAATTAGGTTAATTGGAACATCGTCAAGTCAGTTTAAGTTTTGAATTGGTAATTCCTAAACGTAAGTTGATAGGTTAAGTGTCGTTAGGAGAAATAATTCCCTATCATTATTGATCTTATTTGATCATCAAATTAAAGTAGTTTTGAATATCTTTTGGTGATAATGAATATAACATATATAGTATATATAAGTATATAAATCAAATGCATGTATACATATATGAATATATGTAGATGAAATATTTTAATATCTACGTATATTGATATGTAAATACATATATATAGTTGAAAAAAAATTGAATATATATATATTTCAATTTAATGCAAATTATAAAGCCATATTAAATGGAATTTTAACCATGCATAGAGTCATGATTTCTAAGCCTATATTCAAGGCTTTATGGCAGATATATCTATGAATATTGCGGTTGACCAACTAAGGTGCTACCAAGCACTATTAGCAATTTATTATTAAAACCACGTAGTGACTGAATATTGCACTTTTAAGTTACTTTAATAGCCACAATGGAGGGGGAGAAATGGAGAATTTTCAGCATGTGTTCCTTATAATGTGAAGCCCACAACTTGGGTAGATAAGAATGAAGTAAAATGGAATGAAAATTGGCTGCTAGTTGTGCCAATATTTGAGACTTTTTTTGAGGTTTTAAACTATTGTTAGCAAAGTTGTAGCATGCCAACTATGCTATGGCAATATGAGGAAGAATTTGATTTGTTTTTTAAAACCATTTCAAAGTGAAATTGAGTTATCTTATAACTACATTCTTATGTAGGGAATTTAGAATTGCATAGATTAAGTCCATTTCCAATTGTGGCAATTTTATGGCTGTATAGTCGACTATCTTAAAGGTCTTTTCCTCACACCTAGAAGAATGTATAAATCATGGCATTAAAAAGAGATGAGTTGAGCCTTAAAAAGAGGCAACGACTGGCTATTTTAGGAATTCATTTAGCATAAATAGATACCTAATATTCTTTTTGGAGGTTATTCTTTAGTCAATAAATTTTGGAGAGAGTTGCATTATGTGAGATTAGAAGAGAGAATTAGCATAAGTGAAGAGCATTTGCAATCTACATAACAGTATGCCATTCAAGGAGATTTGTTTGATTATATTTGATTTAGATTGCTCATTATTTATAGAATATTAGTAATAGAATCAAGAAAACTATGCAAAGGGTAGTGCTGAGTGTGGAGCTTGGAAAGCATAGAAGCTCTGAATTTAAGTTGTAGAATTTGTAGCAAGAGACAATAGTTGAAAGGATCGATTAATCATATTTCAGACATGTTTTGAATTTCTTCTTTTCCTCTTGAATCTGAAAGAGATTTTTTATATTTTTAAATATGAATATGCCAATATTATATGCAATTTTATGATTGTTTGTAAACATTTATGAATGCATGTTCAAACATGTAAAATATAGATTATTTATATAAAAGTATAAGAGATAATTAGGATAAGAATTAATCAGTGGATTAGATTGAATTATCTCACCTTTAAAAACATTATTAAAATAGTGATATTGAGTTAAATTGTTCAAGAGAGCTTAAAGAGAAAGATTAAGACTCTCTAAGCTTAGTTTTACCAAACAACCAGCTTATTAAACTAAATTAGTGAAAAATAACTAAATATGTGAATATGATATTTATTCCAATAAGATGGTCCTATATATTTTATCAAAACAAGTTTATGTTGTATTTTAGTGATAAGGTTTAAATACATAATAGAAAGAGAAGGCCTTTATTATTGTCTGAAATTTATAAGTATTACTTAATAGGCCAAGAGTCATTATTACTATCTACTGATTTGTTATCACGTATCTTGAATAGAGGACATTATGTTCCCATTGTAAGCTAAAGGCCATAAGGTTAGGGGATTTTGAGGTGTAGAGGCACACATATCTCTCACATAGAAAATATTCTCTAGTGTGGATATAAACTTATCATACATTTATATATAAGAATGTGTGTCATAAGGAAGGATAAATGTAGGAATATCTGTCTACAAGAAAACATAGGTACCTTACATAATTATGCAAAGGATAACTTGGGAGAAACCTATGAAGAATCTAGAGATTAGTCAGGTGGTTCTCAGTTGAGTTATCAAAAGTTAAACAGATTAATATGCTGAATTATTAATAGAAATCACTATGAATATAATATTTTATATTAAATCAAACTAAATGATATGAATAACCAGATCGATTATGGTGTTCTAGAAGTAAGGAATCATACTAGGTACAACAATGAAGAGTTTGAACCATCATTTAAGAAGAAGATGGTTGTATAATTATGTTCACTTAAAGATTATCCATATTCAGTATGGAGTTATTTAGGAACAAATCTATAAGAGTAAACTTTGGACATCTAAAACTTTAATATGAAGAATTAATCTTCAATTTAAGTTTAGTAATAGATTAGTATACATATCAATATACTGTTAGTACTTATAGCTTGAGACCAGGTGTGTCTAGTCAATGACAATGTGTTATCAGTATTAACTAATTGTGCATAAATTAGGAGAGTAGTTACTCTCATGGTTAAAACTGAGGACTCAAATAAGAGGTAATTTCCTAGACCCAGAATGTTGCAAGAACATAACTTGGGTGTTCAAGTCAGAAAAATATAACTAGTTGAGTTGTATACTGACTTAGAATAAAGAAATTGAACTAGTGGCAGTTGCTAAGGCCCAAGATGTTACTTGAACATAACATAGGTGTTCAAGTCAAATAATACATAATGAACATTAGTTGAATAGTCAACACTAGTGAAGTCATCACTATTTGAAAGAGAATCTATTTAAATAAATTAACCTTTGGGTCAAACCAATAGATGAATTAACCATATGTCAGTAAGATTTCTAAGTTGAGTTAGAGGTGGGCGAACTTACAACATCACTTCCTTAGAAAGTGGATGATTATATATATCAAAACTTTGGCTAAAGTAATTGTAAAATTTGCTACTTGCAATTATCGATTCACTGTGCTCCAGGTTTTCATAACTTGTCAGAAGTTTCATTCATATTTGGAAGGTATCCATATCTATATGATCATACATGTTATATAGGACACAACATTAGATACTCATATGGAAATACTAGGGACTCCCATGCCAAAATCTTCGTCAACAGGAAGGGCCACTTCCTATTGGAAGGTGTGTAGGGGACTATTGGTCTATGGTTGGAGGTAAAATTCTTGGGTGATGCTCTCTCTCTTGGAGATGACATGTTGAGACTTCTGAAATGGAAGAGTAATCTATATAAGAATACCCTAACCTTGTTCTCTTTGTAAATTATGAAATTGTTCATATGATCATGAGTTCTATTTATAAACTACATTTGAAAAGATGAGTTTCATTTACATGAAGTTTAGTTATGTTATTATGAAATGTTATATGGAACTCTTATGCAACATGTAAAATATGTTATTGGAAAAGAAAAAAATATTTTCTTATTTTTGAAGATATTGAATTATTCACTTCATGAGTTAAAATCTAGGCAAAAACTATAGAGTAAGGATAGAGTTACACAGTGCTAGTTACATTGGAAAAGTTACAAAAGTGGAAGCATTAAGCCTAAACAAAGTCCCTATCCAAGATCCTTTAGCTATTTACAAAATCCCTCTTACCAACCTGCAACTATACTTGTCAAATGTCACATGCATTCTAAAATCATTTAACTTGTGTATTGAAAATAAATTTCTCACAAGTCTTGGAATATGTAAAACATGATCAAGGGTTTTAACCCTTCCATCATTGAATTACAAATTTACCTTTCCCTTACCAAAAATATTCTTCATGTTGTTATCTTCAAGGAAAAATTCTCCCCCATCATAAGTTGAATATGAAGTAAACCACTCCTTATGAGGAGTCATATGGTAGGAGTAACCTGAATCAATAAGCAAGCATCATCACTAATAGTGTTAAAATAAATAAACAAAGCATCAAAATCACCATCTTTTGAGGAATTTTCTGTGTAAGTATCTAAATTCTTTTTCTCATTTTTACACTCCTTCACATGTCCTCTCTTACCACAATTCCAACACTTTACTTTGCTCTTCCCAGGGGTTTTAGATCCTCCTTTAGACTTGTCTCTCTTTTTTTCCCCTATAGGCCCTCCTTTTTCTTTGGAATTTCCTCACACATACAAGGTATCTTGGGAGCCTGCATTCATGGAATTTCTCCTCATTTCTTCTAAAAGAAGTATAGCAATAAGACTATCTATCTTTGGGTACCACCACCACTTATGGCAAAAATTAGATTTTCCTAAGATTCGGGTAAAGAACAAAACAAGAAAATAAATTTATCCTCTACTTCTATCTTAACATCTACAGATGCAAGCTGACTTATAATCATATTAAAAATATTTAAATGTTCTACAATAAAATCACCATCCTTCATTTTCAAAGAATACAAAAGTCTTTTGAGATACAACTTATTAGTTAGACTTTTAGTTTGGTAGATTTCACATATACTCCTCCACATCTTAAATGTGATAGATTCTTTTGAAACATTCAGGAGGAAAAAATCCACAAGACACAACTAAATGGTTCCTTGTGCCTTCTTTTCCATTTTATTCCAACCTTAATCAGACATTGATTCTGGTTTCTTTTCATTAGAAATTGCCAAACACTGATCTCTCTCTTCAAGGAGACCCTTCATCTTCAACTTCATCTTCTAACTAGTGCCATTGAACTTCTCATATCTAGACAAGAGGTAGAAGCCATGGTTTTCAATATTATTCACAAATTTCCAAAACCCACAATGTACAAGCTCCCACTGCAACAAAAAAACCTTCAACACTCAAAAGAAAGGCATTCCTCTCTTAACAAAATCGTTGGATCTGATACCAAATATTAGATTCAAGGTGAAAAATTGCAGAAATAAAACCTAATTTATTGTGTTTGCAAATCTAAAACTATTAATCCAAGAATACCATAAAGAGATTATGTGATTAAAAATTCAACAATGAAAGAAAACTCATCAATACCACAAGTTGCCAAACATATGTGACACAAGATATACATGGAGAAACCCTTACAAGAAAAAACTCCACACCCAAAGATATCCAATGTTTGTATTAATCTTCAAATGAGATACACCAATACAACACTCCTCTTTGTATTTTGATAGCACTTCGTCACACTTATAACTTGTAAACAAACTTTTACAAACCACCATCTCAAGGCCCCAATATATAGAAGTTTGTCGGAGAGAATACCACAAATGGTATCCCAAAACAACAAGCGAAACCACCTAGAAAAACCCATGCCCCCCTTAGTGAACAACCCATAAACATGGCATAAAATAATGAATAATCATATAGCCTTCACATGGGTGCCTAACCCACAACCAATCATAATTGGCCAATATCGAGTGCACCATAAATCACTAGTGGTTTTGACAGCTTTATGCAAGAGCATGCACTAACATGCAAACCTAGGTGCCCAACCATGCAAGAGCATGAAAAACATGCAAATAACATGCAAGGACATGCACATAAAATTGGTCCCCACTCACAAAGTTGGATGCCCAAAATGAATATCCTCCCAAAATGCTCTTTAATCATCATCGTAATAGGTCCACCTCTTTGAATACAATTACAAATTGTCATAGGGAAGTAAATACTAAATATTTTGTCCCTCATGTCTCCTACAACACTTTCCAAAGAATGTGGAGACACATAAATCAAATTAGAATAACAATTATAATGTCACATATCCTAATAGGAATGACATAATGAGATTGACAAGTTGCTAAGTACAATAGTTCTAGAAGCAATAATGAGCTTTGTAACAATCTTTGAGAGGATTGTTAGAAAATAAGAAAAATAAATAAAATAGAAATTAAAATATGAGGTTAACAATGAGCATGAGAGAAAGTGTCTAGGTTTTGAAAATTGGCATCAAATATACACAGAGTAAAAAAAATATCTTGAGAGAAAGGAAGTGAACCAAAGAGACAAAATAATAAGGATCCAATAATAGAAAGGCTAACTCCGTTGGAGCTTTAAAAAAAGAGAGGATGAGAGGCACAATACATCTTGCAATTATACTAGGGCCTTATTTGTTAATAGTCTTAAAATTGGCTTACCTATAGTCTTTGAGGCAATGGTTGGGTTTTCCTAAGTTCACTTGAAGATTTACAAAAATCTACATACACTAACATCAAATACTAAGTCATTGGATAAGCCATTAGAAAATTGTCAGGAGAGGTGGGAGTTTCCTACTTATACTTTATCATTGCAATTTTTGTTGATGTGTGGGTAATACTTTTTATGCTTAACTTATTTGTAGATTATCTTATACAAAAAGTTTCAAAGATTAGACTGAAATGTATTCTAAGAATGTTGTAAACTAGTAAAACTCTTACACTTCATACCTGAGTACCCAAATATTTTTTGTGTTTACTAATAAACTACTTGATAGCAGACATTGAATACAATGTATATATTGTAATTGAATGATACTCCACGCAATTACAAATTATTGTTCAGATTGAAAAGCTCTCAGATTAATTATTTCCTTGATTATTACTTATTTTATTTATTTATTTTGTCTATTTATTTGTGGATATGTAGTGATAACCCCACATATTTTAAAGTTATGTTATTTGTATGGAATTCAAAATAATTATTGAAAACAAAAACTATTTTCTTGGAGTTTGAATCATGAAAACTAATATTAACATTGGTATAAATCAAATATGTCTGTAGTTTTAGCAAAAATGGGATGAGTCTAAGTGGTAAATCACAGGGGATTTCATTATTTAGATTTGTGTAAAAATGTTAGGAGGAATGAATTAGGTAAACTATCAAAATTGAGGAAAAATGTCAAAACAAGGCATTAAATTTTCTTATCAAAAGAATTAGGACCAAAGATAAAAAAAATTAAAGATTTAAGGTAAATTTAAAAGAAATAAAGAATTTTGAAAGATAATTGATAGAGAAACAATGTTGATGTTTCTAACATGATGGCATCTCAAAGGAGATACAAAATGTTGATGTTGTTTTTCTCCTAATATTATGCTTTATAAAGATATAAATTCCTTCATTATGTGGCATTATAACATATGTATGCTATTGTGTAGACAAAATAACCACCCCTTGGTTATTACCAATTTTTTACCACACCTTGGTTATTACCATTTTTTAAAAATCCATTACCCCTGTGTGTAGGTAAATTGTGCTATAAGTGGACAACTTAATACATTAAATTGAACACAACTAACTACAAAAACTCAAATTAAGAATTGATAAATATATGTAAAACATAAAATATGTAATATGCTCCATGTTAGAGTCCTTAGATGCATAATTAAATGGATTTTCCCTTATATGTTTGGATGTGTGCTCAAAAGTTTAGCAACATAACATTGCATTTAAAATCATTAAAATGGCTTGCGTTGAGGGTGAATTTATAGATTTTTTATCAAAGAGATGGATGGCTGGGATTAACTTGATAGATCAAAGGCTAAGATTGCTTGAAATCTCTCAAGAAGGGAGAGTGTGACAAGTACCAAGTGGATGAGATTGGGGGCTCCAAGATTAATGGAGGATGAATGGATGAGATTGAGCATGGGAGTTAATGGATGGATGAGATTTCGATATGGAAGGTTCCCCATAAAGGTTACTTTTGTCACCACCCATGCTTTTTGGTATAAAAGAGGTATTTAAAATTCCTTTTTATGAAAAGGAGGAAGATATGCCCATGCTACCAAGGTACATGGAAGAAATAAAAGTTGGGCCATCTAACTAAAATTGACCTATACCTTGATGATACTTAGGAGGACAAGTGAATTTTGGGAGGATTTGGGGTGGTAAAATCTTCACTCAATCATTGGTTTGCTCTTGAGCACTTGATTAGATGGAGATTAGGGGTTAATGATGGATTCTGGAAATATTGTAGAGAATTCCTAAAAAGATAAATTAAATTAAATTATTTATTTAATTTTTGGAAAAAAGGGACATTATGCTAGACAAGTAATTATTTTTTAAGGCTTAGACAAGTGAAATTAAGAAATTATTTTTAGATGAAGGATAGGATAACAAGGTTTTCATGTGAATAATAATTAAATTATATTTCATTAAATAACATGATTATTATTTAATTAATATGTGATTTTGGAACAAGATAGATTGAGATAAATTGATCTAATGTGAATGATAAATTTTGTGTCTACAACACCTTCAATGTCCTTTTGGTTGGCCAAAAAAATTTCCAAGTAGAACAACTAGTCTCATAACCTTAATCAACCATAACAAAGATACAATCTCTACACCACAAATGTACCATCTTGCACCAAATAGGATAAGCTCATATAACAAGACAAATCCTTAGACAAAAACCCAATCCTCAAGGGTTCATTTATAATTTCCCTTCCTATGCATCCCTTCTTGGTAATCAAAGATTTTATAGTTCATACACAAGTATTAGAGAGTTTACATCATCATATTTGAGATAAGATCTTTGATCTTGCATTTAAACTACAATTATTCATGAAGCTTATGCTTTCAATTCATTACAATTATAATAGAAGTATATTAAACATATTTCAATCAACTATACATGTCATATAGATAGTAGCTAGCCAGTACTAGATTGAAAAGGTACCTATAAGGTAAATAAGCTTTAACAACATATGGTGACTAGCTCATACCCACATCAAAGTTACACATAATGATTTAAAGCTTAGTCACACGCCATATATACACAATATGAATAATCCACACTTACATCATATATACATAATGTGATAACTTGTTCATGTATTACATATACACAATGTGACTAGCTCAATCACCCAACACATATACATAATGATAATATCTTAAAAAATTCATTAAAACACATAGTGAACAATTAACAAAAAGGAATTAGTTGCAACCTTATTGCAAACATATTTTCCAATTCTTGATTCACTAACAAATAATCCCATGCTACACCATGGGTCTCATCCTATTTTCCCATCCACCATTACCTATGATCACAAATAATCATCCCATACTACTTGTTTTCATCATTGACAATGGTATAAGTATAAAAACATGCAAAACTTGAGGCCATTCTATACAAAAATACAATGATTGACTTACACATATATAGAGACCAACCAAAAATTGGAAGTGGATGTGAAATTAATGCACACATTTTCCCATCACCTAATTCACTAACACTTACCCCCTTTAATTGCATCCAATCCAAAAAAAGAGGAAATATGGTACATCCCATAATACACTATGGGTTCCATTTTCCCCCCCTTGTTCTCTACATCAACTATCATGAATTGAAATCATTTCATATTACTTTTGATCATCACTAGATAAGGTGTAAGTGTAACAAAAAACATCAAATAAGAGCAACAATAATATTTACAAGCGCATTAATTAGCTATGTTATTACTCCACCTTATACATTATATAGTCAAACTGTCTTATGGTCTTACCACAAACTCAATATTAGTACCTATACTATTAGTTACTTGGATTGAATTAGCAATTAAACCATGAAAACTATACCTTAAGGAGACACAACATATGAGGCACACATATTTCTTCTAATACACTAATGCCAATATTGAACTCCTAAGGTATGTAGATCCTAGCATCCATTGCATACATGCCACTAGTGAAAGTCTATAAAATTGGGTAGCTCTTAGCATCTCTCAATTCAAATTCATAGGTTTTACAATTTCTATAATATTATAGAAATGATAAACTTATCTATAAGAGGATCATAGGTTTTACAATTTCTATGATCATCTTGGTGCAGGAGGACAGTCTATTTGATTTCTTGCCTCCATGAGGAAAATTCAAATTTTAATTCAAAACTGATGTCCTAATGTTATAATAAGGTCAATTGACCATTTTTAGTTTTCTTTAAGTCATTAGAAGGTGTCAAAAACTAAGTTTGGTGTCAAAATGTAAAAGTTTCTCCAAAAGGTGTAAAAGTGCAAGTTTGTAAAATTTGCCAAATGCAACAATTGGAATATGGAAGGTCATTTGGGGTTTAGGCATTGGTAGGAAGTTAAAAATTAGTTAGAAACTAAATATTCAATTTGTGATACCTTTAAAAAGGCTTTGGAATCATTTGAGAACTCATGGTTGGTTGAGGTTTTGAGATTGAATCAATAAAGGCACTGTTAAATGCTTTTTCTTACATAAACTCTCTGTTTCCAGGCCTAGTACGACACTATACAGGCATGAATGGATGCATAATTGATTGTAAGTGTTATATTAAACAATAAAATTCCATTTATACTTTGTCTCATGCAATTTGGTTGATATTTGACGAAGTTATTGTCTTTTTTTCTGAAAACTGTCAATACCCTAACCTAGGGTAAACAAAGTCAAAGAAAATTGTGTTACTTTCTTTTGAACAGTTGAAATTATTTGATAATTGGTGGAAAGTATCTTGTTGACATATAGGTTCATATTCCTAAAGATTTAAATCAAATGGTTAAGATAAATGAGTGAGAAAATAAGATTTTGATGACTGCAGACTGTGCACAAACTAGTAAAACAGAGTAAGAGGAGGTTAGCACCTAGGGTTTGCATAAAAGCTTAACAAAATGGAAACCTAATGGATTTTAAAGCTTTAACAGATAGAAATGGATGTGTTTCAAGAATTTTCTAAGTGAAATTGATGGTGGAGATAGTAGATTCAATAAACTCTATCTGGAACAAGCCTATTGGGCCTAATTTGTACGATGTCAGAACAGTTTTGAGTATCATTTCACAAAGTAGCATATGTTGATCTTGTGATATGTTTTAAAAACCTTCAAATGAAGTCTCAAAAACTAGTTACAATTTATAGAGAAGGTTTGTATTGAAAATGATCTCAAATAGTAAATGGAAGGAGTGCTACAAGGGTTTTGGACAGTCTATGAAGAAGAGGTATTTACCAAAACAAGAAACCTCTATCTTGGTTATTTAAAATGAGTTTTTTTATGTTGATTTAACCTTAATGAAGATGTTCCTAGACTTGAGTGGATTGTTTGAGTCCTGAAATCCAAATTTTGTGCTTGTGGTCAAGAAAGTGCTACTATTGTTCATAGGAGGATAGTTTGTGAAGTGTAATCATGATAAGAAGTTTAATTTATTGGGATGAATGATGATTTTGTTCATGTTGTTTCAACCATGTGGAGGATGTTTAAAGTGTTGAATTGATTGTTGGGTCCTGATTTCAGTTTTTTGGTTTGAGTCAAGTGTTTAATAAGGGGAAATGTGAATGGACAAACAAGGAATGTTTGAGTTTTGACAAAAAGAGATCAAGAGAGTGAGTTCCATTCCTCTTGTACTTGCATCACATCTCAATATGAGTGGGAAAAACTACATCAAGAGAGAAATTATCATCTCTCTATGCCCTTGTAGAGTCCCTTACTTAACCCTATTCGTGATGCCAATAATTTAGCTCATGTATCCATCTCAATTCAACATTGTGATATTGGAAATCATTTGAATATTGATTTAAATCATACTAACTTAAGGGTTTACACCCTAGTCTAATTAATCTAATTGCATTAACCGAAAGGGATCCATTAAACTATGGAATTATCTTATAGGTATTAGGGTCAATTTATCAACACATAAGTAACACATTGAACCCAAATGTTATTGAACATTTTCAAAGACTAAGAGGGGGGTGAATCAATCTACACCAAAACTTAACCCCTTCCAAAACATGAAACTTTAGCACAATTCAAACTCCTTTAGCAGATAAATATAGAACTTTAAGTAGAGTAGTAACAGAGAGGATTATAGTAGTTAGAATCTTTAACACCTTCAACAGACTTATCCAAAGAAAGATATAGCAGTAAAAAAATCAGCAACAAAAAGAAGGAAATAAAGAGCACACACATGCACAAGGAGACACTAGATTTACATGGAAAACCCAATGAGGGAAAAACCACGGTGAGAGTGAACTCACAATATAATGCTCACTGCCAAAAGGACTTGCCAAAAGGCTCACTACCTAGGGCAAGATTCAAATTGGACTTGCAACACTAAAGTACCAACTAACTCCAAGAGCAAGATACAAGGACCTGATGAGATTCACTATCTTAGAGTAGGATACAATATGAATGCCTACACAACTCTCTATTTATTGAGGCATTCAAGCACAATTGATATTTCTTTTCATAATCCTCAATACTATGTCTATTGGATATTAAATATGAGTCACACACACACATAATTCTTCGAACCTATACACTTCTCATTTTTACACTTGAAATGATCTTACATTTATATCCACCGCAACACTTCAATTCTTCAATTAGGTTGACCAAGATAAAGAATAAACAATCAATTCAACTGGTTAGCCACCAAAGCGTAATGTGGTCCTATCCCAAGGATAGAGAGGATAAAAAAAAATCTTAACACTTCTTCCAATGTGATCCAAAATTATTTACATGTAGGCACACATCAATCTAACTCAACATCAAGGAAATGTGTGGATGAAATATTGAAACACATAACCACTCAACCCATAAACACTCTTTCAATTGAGTTTACTTGATACAGTCCTAAACAATATAGATCAAGAACTAAAACTATCACATGACATCTTCCATTGTTGGTGCAACCCCCCAACACATGACCCAAGCAAAGGAACAAGCCCTATTGGTCAGATATCCAAAAAAAACCAAGAAATACAACTCAAGATACAATGAGACACCAAAGCAACCAATTAGCAACATGCAGATCACATAGGCATGTTCCTTGAACATCCAACATCACTTCCATACACTTCTTTCATAATGTCATGCCACCTACAACCACCACAAACCAAACATGGACATAAACCTTTGTTCAAGAAACATAGAATACATAACTAGATGATGTGGCATTGGTAGAAAAACTTGCGGACCTCTTTTGCATATGAGATTGGAATTTAAAAATTGCAAAGGAATTGTGAGAATATTCACCAAGATGTAGGAGTAGAGACATCAATGCAGAGAAATGTAGAGCATTTCCTAAACTAGTCCAAACAACTAGCAACACTGCCAACCTTCAGTAATTCATAGGAATCTCCTCGACAACACATGTGACTTGAAAAGGTAGGAATACAACATACACAAAGCACTAAAATTGAATACCAAACCACAAGAACAAAGATGCAATAGTGGAGGAATGCAGAGCATTCTTTTGAACAGACTTCAATGTAACTTCCTAAACTAGAATCATTTGAGCAATTTATAGAGATTGGAAATTTATTTCAGCAACACATATATTATCAGGAACATTAGGAGAGAGCATAAGACACATTGTGGACCTTCAACAACATCTCTCCAACATTAGTCATGGTTCTAATCCTCATCTTAATGCTTCCAATCCTCATCGTAATATATATTATTATGAAGAAAACTCTACTGACAACAATAATGCATTATATGAACATCAACAATAATGCTTCTTTGATAAGGAATGACAACCAACCATGAACTTCTTCAACTCTTCTCTTCTTTGATAAGGCATGACATCCAACCATGAACTTCTTCAACTTTCCTCTTCTTTGATAAGGAATGACATCCAACCATGAACTTCTTCAATTATTCTCTTCTTTGATAAGACATGACATCTAATCATGATCTTCTTTAATTCTTCAATGTTAACCCAAAATGAATATAACAAAGACAACTAATGCAAAGGACTAATAGTATTTTATTCATCAATTACAACTATCGATCAATGTTCACAACACTTGCCAACAATATCCCTAGTGTTAACATTAATGGAAACCATTAGTGTTGACATCAATGACAACAACACAACCATTAATGTTGACACCAATGAAAATAATTTATAATAATCTCCCCCTTTGGCATTGATGGCAGCACATACTACTCACTCTCCCCTTTGACATCAAGGACAAAGTTCCAAACACTTCTACACAAAGTAGTAGGACATTTTCTGACTTTAGGAGCAAAGGGAAAAAGATTCTTTTGTTGAAGTAGTAGCACATGCTCCCTCTTTGACCAGTAACACTTTTTTCACACATATGCAACAATTGCACAATTTATTCAAGACTCTCCCTTACTTTCAAATCCCCCAAAAGGGTAGCACCCATCAATCCAAGAGAAAGGAATGAATTTCTCCCCCTAGAAATATGCACCTTTTATGCATCTAGTTAGAACAAGGAGGGGCAATGAACCCTAGCTTCTTCTAGAGATACTCAAAAGTATCTTGTGAAAGAGCCTTTGTAAAAATATTTGCAATCTGATCCTTTTTTTATACATACTCCATTCTAACCATGTTTTACAACTTTCTCTCTTAGAAAATGGTACAGGATTGAGATGTGTTTAGTCCTTGAATGCATTATCAGATTCTTAGAAATGTTAATTGGACTTGTATTGTTACATTTTATTGGAATAGGTTCAATATAGTTCAATTTTACATCCTTTTTGTATCATAGCCCATAATTTAGAGTACCCTTTAGGTATCTAAAAATACTTTTTATAATTTTTTCATGAGATTACTTAGGACTGGCTTGAAATATGGCAACCAAACATACCACATACATGATATTAGGTCTGGAAGCAGTTAGGTACAATAATCCTCCAATCATAGACCTATAGAGAGTGTAATCAACCTTTAGAGACTCATTTGAATTGCTTAGGTGACAACCAGTCACCATAGGGGTGCCCACATGTTTTGGAATCTTCCATTCCAAACTTTTTCAATATTTCCTTTACATATTTGGCTTGGGAAATAAAAATTCCACCATCTTGCTAAATAATTTGAAGACCAAGAAAGAAGGATAACTCACCAATCATTGACATTTCAAATTCTTTCTGCATCTCCTCTGCAAAATTTTTGCATGTATTATCATATTCACCAAAGATGATGTCATCAACATACACAACTACAATCAGTAACTTGTTTTCCTAAAATTTTATGTATAGATTATTGTTTACATTACCCTTCCTGAATCCTTTCTGAAGTAAATACTTATCTAACCATGCATACCAAGATTTGGGAGCTTGCTTGAGACCATATAAATCCTTTTGAGTTTGCAAACCATGTCTAAATCTTTAGATAGCGGGAAGTTCCTATTGCTCAATATATACTTCCTCCTCTAGATCACCATTTAGAAAAGTTGACTTAACATCCATCTAATATATTTTTAAGTTCTTATGAGCAACAAGAGCAAGAAACATTCTTATATCCTCCATCCTTTCCATTGGAGGAAAATTTTCCTCAAAGTCAATGCCTTTTGCTTGTGAATATCCTTTGTAAACTATAGACACATAAAATTGACCTAGACTTGCAAGCTTTATTTTCTCCATATTTCTTCATCTCAACCCTTCATTTCAAATTTTATCCTAATGTTTCCCTAACCCTAATTTTTGGTTATCACATTTAATTTCAACCTTTTATCTTAGGGCATTTCTCAACTGACAATCTTGGCCATTCATCCAAAATTTACTTTTCTATAAAAGGACAATTTCAACCTCATTTGTCACACTTCAGACTTCATACACTTCATGTTGGCATAACTTCACATTTTCTGCATACTTCAAGCTTATTTGAGTACTTTGCAGCAATAGTACAATCCTTCAATATTTGCTTAGGTCATTGTTATAGGTCAATAATTGCTCATCAAAATCTAAGGGAAAGCATCATTGTGCAACAAATGGAGAAGGGAAATGAAGGTTAATCATGGAGGGCATGAAGGATGTTTAGTGAAGCATTTCCTTTGTTTTATGCATTTTTACTCCATTGTACTTCATTGTTTAACTAGGGTTTTGTTTATGCATTTGATTTCATGCTAACCTAAATTTTTTCCTTAGTTACATCAAAGAAAAATACATCTAAAAAGTTATATACACCCATACCTCCAAAATTAAAAGCCAAAACTAAAATGGTTTGGCTCCCTAAGAAAAAGGAAAGCAAGTCAAATGAGGCATCTACATTGCAAAAATCCCAACCATCCACTTCCACCTCACATTCCCACTCTACTCAAGAATCTCATACTCCATCCCACAAGCAAAAGAAAAGTCATAAAAAGACTAAGTATATGTGGGTACCTAAAGCTCTTCATCACCCTTCTCTTAAGCAAACATCTCCATTGCTTCATACACCCCCTCCACATCAAAAAATTCAATGTTTATCATAGTGTGTGCAACCATTGGTGATGGTTCCTTTCCATTTCACAACAATCCTACATACCTCCATCTCCTCACCCTTCACTCATTATCCTACATATCTCCCCCACCACATTCCTATGGTCCATGCTTTTGGCTAAGCCTCCCCATTCATCTTTTGCATAAGTCCCATATAATCCCTATCATCTTCCCTACATATCTACATCATAATCCACTATTTTTCTCCATAATCCACATCACAATCCATCATATTCCTACTCCATATCCCTTTCATGTCATCCCTTACCAACATCTATGAGCATAATGACATTTGACATGGTCCATGCGATGAAACCCATCTCTAGTGGGACTACCACCTTTCGTGGAACTAGAAACTTGAGTCCCTCCTATCCATATTCCCCTTCTCCTATCCAAAAAGTCAAAAAGTCAAAAAAAGGTAAAGAGAAATCCCTTTGTCCAATGGTGAAAACCTGGAAAACAAATGCTCTAGATAAGTACCATGATGAAAACCTGGCAAACAGGTGTCATGTGTAGGTTGATCTTCTATGTCACTTTCACTTGGGGGCATAATGTCTTATCTATCCAACCTATCATTTTCATGTCTTGTCATTTTCATCCTACCTACCATATTTAGCCATCATACATACCTATCATATTAAGTCCACTTATCCACCCTTCTCCTTTTGTTCTTGAAGAAGACATATGGGGAAAATGTTGAAACATGTTTTGGGTATTTATTGACATACCTCATCTTTGCAACCAATCATATCATTATCCTATTGTCATATGCTTTGTCTAGAAAAATCCTAAGTATTGTACCTAGAATGGGGCATGTTATTCCTATTCGACATAGTCTTTGGAGATCACATCCTTTCTCTCTTAGGAAAAATACATCCATTCCACCAATCCATCTGTCATGAGTCTTTTATCCCTTATCCTATCACCCACCCTTCCATCCATCAATCCCATCTATCTCCTTGCACCTAGACTTGGTTTTCCCTTGTCATTGGTATCTAGCACAAAGGATACCCAAATTTTTATCCATTGACACCTCTAAATATTCTCAAAAATCCAAAAAAAAAATCAAATCATTTCAAAAATCCAAAAAAATCAAATATTTTCAAAAAAAACCCAAAAATCCACAAAAAATCAAATATTTTCAAAACCAAAAATCAAAACTTTTCAAAATACACAAAAATCAAAATATCCCCAAAATACAAAATACAAAAAAATGGAAAAGTTCATGAAAAGGACAAAAAAATTCAAATATCCATAAAAAAAATCCAAGCAATAAAATAAAATAAAATAATTTCTTCCAATCAATTCTTCAAAACAATTCAATGCATCAATTCAACTCCTTCAAATCAATCTTCAAATTATCAATTAATCAATCCAATCACATCTATTCTTCTATTCAATTCATCACATCCTTTCATCCAATCAAATCATCAAATCAATCATCATATCATTCCAAACCATTTCTTCAAATCAAATCAATCCAATCAATCCAAGCAATAATCCAAATGCAAGTCAATCCTTATTCCATACCAATCAAGTCGATCAATCTTGCCAAATTATGCAATCACATCCTTTCGTCTTGATCCTAATCTTGTTGTAAACCCAATCAATCAAAGTCAATCAGTCAATTAATCAATCATCCTTGTGTTGATCTAGGGATATGTTGTTCCCCGCAATGACAACACTATCATCATCAATCATCACCTAAAATCAATCAATTAATTAATCATTGTTTTACAGCTTGACAGGGGAAATACCTTGTTTGTTTTTGTATCATTTGTGCGTGCTTGCTTACTTGCTTCTTTGTGTTATCATTTTTATCTTGCATTTGTATCAAATCCGAATTACTCCTAGGTAATATTCATATCTTGTATCTAGAAAAGGTTGTATTACGTTGGGGCATGAGACAAATCATCACCTTGGTCCTTATACCTTGGTGCATCATGTCTAGTGTTACATCAAACATCATGGTTGTTCACTTTCTTGTAGCATAACATATCATTCATCTCATTCATCCACTTCCTATCTTGCATCATTCATCTTGTCCCTCCTTATCATTTCATTTCAAGAGCATACCCATGTCTGTCCAACCTTCCTATCCTCTCGAGGGGGCATCATCATCCCATCATCATCCTATTCTTATATCATCATCATCCCACTTTTATTTCGTCATCATCCTATCTTTCTATCATCATCCATTTTCCTCTATCCATACCTTAGCTTCTTTGAAATGATGTTACTTGACACAAGGCTCATCATCTCGAACATCATCTCAAAGAGGGAAAAAATGTAGACACATAAAATTGACCTAGACTTGCAAGCTTTATTTTCTCCATATTTCTTCTCAACATAATTAAAATATTTAATTATGTCCTATAGTCCAAATTCAATTATTAATTAAATAATTCTCAATTATTTAATTAATTCATAGCTTTTATTCCTCCTAACTAGGTAAAGAAAGAAATTACATTTATTTTATTTAAATACGTTGCTAATTTCCTATGTCCCTCTATAATTAAATAAATTCCTAAATTTATTTAATTATTATTTGTCCACTATTTCTTCCTAATTATGTAAATAAATAAACTTTATTTATTTATTTAAATAAGTCATTAATTTCTTATATCTTCCTATAATTAAATAAATTTCTTTGGTTTATTTAATTATTATCCATCTTGGCTTTTTCTAATTTTAAATAAAGTCATTTATTTAAAATTCCCCACTTTCTATTTTCCCACCAAGTAAATAATTAAAAATCATTATTTACTGTCACATGACCCCACCACTTTTGAATTAAATTATTTTTTTCAAAAGGTCAACTCAGCCTTTAAAATCAAATAATTTTAAATTATTATTTGATTTTCCAACAACCTCTTTTTTCGTGCCCAATATCCTCCTGTCACATGCAATCTTGTAGCCCTTCATTTCAAATTTTACCCTAGTGTTTCCCTAACCCTAATTGCTAGTTGTCACATTTAATTTCAACCTTTGATCTTAGGGCATTTCTCAACTGACAATCCTAACCATTCATCCAAAATTTACTTTTCTATAAAAGGACAATTTCAAGCTCATTTGTCACACTTTAGACTTCATACACTTCATGCTGGCATAACTTCACATTTTTTGCATACTTCAAGCTTATTTGAGTACTTTGCAGCAATAGTACAATCCTTCAATATTTTCTTAGGTGATTGTTATAGGTCAGTAGTTGCTCATCAAAATCTAAGGGCAAACATCATTGTGCAACAAATGGAGAAGGGAAATGAAGGTCAATCATGGAGGGCATGAAGGCTATTTGGTGAAGCATTTCTTTTGTTTTATGCATTTTTACTCCATTGTACTTCATTGTTTAGCTAGAGTTTTGTTTATGCATTTGATTTCATGCTAACCTAACTTTTTGCCTTAGTTACATAAACCAATCTAGCCTTGTTTCTCACAACTTCACCTTCCTCATTTAGCTTATTCTAGAACACCCAGTTTGTTCCAATCACATTCTTGTTAGTAGGTATGAGAACCAATTCCCAAGTCTGATTTGTTTTGATTTGATCTAGTTCTTCCTCCATTTCTTTTATCCAATTGCCATCTTTTTTGGCATCCACAAAGTTCTTGGGCTCAAATTTTGACAAGCACATATTTTCTTGCTCATTGGTTCGTGCAAACTTCTTTCTAGTCAATACACCTTCATCCTTGTCTCCAATGATCTAATCCAGAGAGTGATTCTTTTGTGCATATTTTGCTAGTCTTAAGAGTCTTCACTAGTTCTAGTTCCTTTTCTTTTTTCTCTTCAACCACTTCTTCCTCTTCTTCTTCAATCCAGGGAACCATATCAAATCGGAAAACTTCAAGTTCATGTGAGATCTAACACAAATATTCATCTACTTTGACATTTGTACTTTTAGTCAACTTTCCTAGCTTCTTGTTGTAGCATTTGTATGCCTTTCTCTTGGTATAATAACCAAGAAAGATTCCTTCATCACATTTGGAATTAAACTTTCCAAGATCACCTTCACCTCTTCTAATGTAGCATCTATGACCAAAGACTAAAATATTTAATAGTAGGAGGTCTTCCATACCATAGCTCATAAAGGGGTCGTATTGTTGTTGACCCTCAATTGTATTATTTTGAACAGATAGATAGCAGTATGAACTAATTCCTTCCAATACACATCTAGTAGGTCAGCATCTTTCATTATTGTTCTAGTCATTTCTTGCACAACTCTATTTTTTCTCTCAACTACCCCACTCGGTTGAGGGGTTTGATAGGGGCAGAAAAATGTCTCCTAATGCCATGATCTTCACAAAAAAATTCAAATTCATATGAAGTAAATTCACCTCCTCTACCTGACCTTAAACATTTGATTCTAGCATCCATTTCGTTTTCTACTTTTACTTTAAAGATCTTGAACTTGTCAAAGGCTTCTGATTTCTCTTTTAAGAAAGTAACCCAAGTCATTCTAGTGTAATCATCTATAAGAAACATAAAGTACCTTTCACCTTGTTGGATTCTTATCCTGGTAGGCCTGCATAGATTAGTGTGAATCAACTCCAATAACATTGAAACTGAGAACTCCTTGCTTTTGAAGCTATTCTTTGTTTGATTTCCCATTTGACATTCTTTGCATAATGTGTTTGTAGGCTTGATTATCCCAGGAATGTCTCTCACTGCATGAGAGGAGCTGATCCTTACCATGTCAAAGCTTATGTGTCCCATAATTTTATGCCACAACCAACTTTCTCTAGATTGAGCCAATAGGAAGATTCTTCCATTAGCCTCTTTCAGATGATAGACATTACTATTTGTCCTTGTTCCTTCATCAACTAGTTTTCTAGACCTTTTCTTTCTAATTTCACATCCATTAGTATGAAATGTAAGATTGTAACCTCTGCTACACATTTTTCTGACACTTAGGAGATTATGTTTCGGGCCTTTAACATTTATGACATCTTTAGTTTTATTATTTCCATCAATTGTTATATCTCCTTTTCCACATATTTGTGGTAACTTGTCATCACCAAACTTAACAAATCCACCATTGAACCTTTTGAGAGTGATGAACTTACTTCTACCACCAATCAAGTGGTGAGAACAACCACTATCAATCACCCAAACATTAGCTTCTTCCTTTCATGAAAGGCAGTCCATACTGCCATTGATCTTTCACTAGTCCTTTCGTTCAACAAGGTACCAAACCTCTTGCATTCATCAATATTTTTCTTTTTTCTATTCAAGGCCATGAATAGGGATTCATTATTTGAATCATTATCATCATCTTTAGAGGAGCAACTTCCATCCTTAGAATACAAACTTATTTTTATATTCTCTCTTTTGTTATCATTAACTAATTCTTTGTATGGACATTTGGATGCAAAATTACCTATTCTTCCATAGTTAAAACATTTAATGGTAGCTTACCTTTGTATTTTACAATGCATTTCTTTAGTCTTCTCACAAAGTTAGCCTCAACATCATCAAGATCTTCAATCTGATCTGGAGCATCATCTTCAATCTTCTTGATAGATTTGAATGAAGCTTCTTTCTTTGGACCATCTTGACCAAACCCTCTCATCTCAAAGGAAACTTAAGAGTACCAAACATTTCCTCAACTAAATACCGATCCAAGTCTTTGGATTCTTCAACGGTAGATACCTTATGACTGTAAGATTTTGGGAGAGATCTCAAAACCTTTTTCACAATTTCACTTTCACTTCTCCACCAGGACTAGTAATGATAGTGACAACTTATTGGATCTAGAGCATATAGCTTCCAATTTCTTCTCATCTTTCATTCATGAAATCTCAAATCTACTCTTGAAGATTTGCATCTTGGCTTTCTTTACTTTGGAATCTCCTTCATAGATGCAACTAAGATTTTCCCAAGCATCTTTACCAGACTTACAATTCATTACCTTCAACAATTTTGAATCAACTAATCCACATAAAATAGCATTTTGGTATTTAGCATTACACTCATGCAATCTAGTTTGAACAATAGGATCACTGATAGGAGTGGTAGGAGGAACATAACCACTTATGAAATATTGTTGAACACCAAAACCCACAGAGTTTAGGTGTCCTTCCATTCTCATATTCCAGTAGGAGTAATTAGTCCCATCAAACCTATTGCCCTTGTATGAACCATCATGTGCCATCTCAGATCTTTGGCTCAAGTTCTTAAGCTTCTACAAAGGAACTTGGCTTTGATACCAATTGTTGAACACTTCCAGAGATTGCGAGGGGGAGTGAATTAGTATACACCAAAGCTTAATCCCTTCTGAAACTTGAAACTTTCAGCACAATTCAAACTCCTTTAATAGATAAAGATAAAACTTTAAGTAGAGAAGTAATAGAGAGGAATATAGCAGTTATAATCTTTAACACCTTCAACAAACTCAACCAAAGAAAGATATATCAGTAAATAGATCAAAAAAAAAAGGAAGGAAATAGAGAACACACACTTGTACAAGGAGACACCAGATTTATGTGGAAAGCTCAATGACGGAAAACCACTGTGAGAGTGAACTCACAAGATAAGGCTCACTGCCAAAAGGACTTGACAGAAGGCTCACTACCTAGGGTAAGATACAAATAGAACTTGCAGCACTAAAGTACCAACCAACTCTAGGAGGAAGATATAGGGACTTGATAAGATTCAGTATCTCAAAGCAAGATACAATATGATTTAAAGAGAATTACAAAGAATGCCAACATAACTTTCTATTGACTAAGGCGTTCAAGAAAAATTGACCTTCTTTTCACAATATTTAGCACTATGTCTGTTGGATATTCAATATGAGTCACACACACACACTTCTTTGGACTTGTACACTTCTCCTCATTGTTGCATTTGAAATGATCTCACATTTATATCAACTGCAAAACTTCAATTCTTTAATTAGGTTGGCCAAGATAAAGAATAAACAATGAATTCAACTAGTCAACCACCAAAACAATGTGGTCCTATCTTGAGGATAGAGAGGATCAAAACAATCTTAACACTTCTTTCAATGTGATCCAAAAGGATTTACACACAGGCGCACACCAACCTAAGTTGACATAAAGGAAACCTATGGATGAAACATTGAAGTACATAACTAGTTGGACCATAAACACTCTTTTAATTGAATTTATTTGATGCGATCTTGAACAAGATAGGTCAGGACCCAAAACTATCATAACACATCTTCTATTGTTGGCACAACCCCCCAAGCAAGGGAACAAGCTTTGTCAACTAGATATTCATAAAATACAAAGAAAGCCAACTCAAGAAAAAATGCAACACCAAAGAAACCAATTAGCAACATGAATATCACATAGGTATGTTCCTTGAACATCCAACATCACTTCCATACACTTCTTGCATACTATCATACCACCTACAACCACCACAGACAAAACAGGCACATAAAACTTTGTTCAAGAAACATAGAATACATAACTGAATGATGTAGCATTGGTAGAACACCTTGCAAACCAATTCTACATATGCAATTGGAATTGAGACCTTGCATAGATGTGAGTACATTCACCAAGCTGCAAGAGTAGAGGCATCAATATGGAGAAATGTGGAGCATTTCTTGGACTAGTCCAGACAACTAACAACACTATCAACCTTCCGTAATTCATAGGAATATCCTCAACAACATAGGTGAATTGAAAAGGTAGGAGTGCAATGTACACAAATCATTAACATTGAAAACCAAAGTGCAAGACTAGAGCTACAACAACAGATAAATGTAGAGCATTCTTCTTGACAGACTTCAATGTAGCTTCGTAAACTAGAATCATTTTAGCAACTTGTAGAGACCAAAACTTTCTTTCAGCAACACATACATCATCAGGAACATCAGGAGAGAGAATAATACATATTATGGACCTTCAACAACATCTCTCCAACATTATTCATGCTTCTAGTCCTCATCTTAATGCTTTTAACCCTCATCTTAATATATATATATATAAATAGACAACTCTGCTGACAATAATAATACATTATATGAATATAAAAAATAATGCTTCTTTGATAAGGCATGACAACCAACCATGAACTTCTTCAACTCTAATCTGATAAGGCATGACATCCAACCATGAACTTCTTCAACTTTTCTCTTCTTTGACAAGGCATGACATCCAACCATGAACTTCTTCAATTCTTCTCTTCTTTGATAAAGCATGACATCCAATCATGATCTTCTTCAATTCTTCAATGTTAGCACAAACTAAATATAACAAAGACAACCAGTGCCAAGGCCTAATAGTATTTTATTCATCAATTACAACTATCAATCAATGTTGACAACACCTACCAACAATCTCCTTCATGTTAAAATCAATGACAACCATTAATGTTGACATCAATGACAACAACACAACCATCAATGTTGACATCAATGACAACAACTACCAACACATGTGTTGGCCTCTATCCAAACACATATACATAAGCCAATATAAATTAATTGGAAGGATGGTTTAACCACCATTTAGAGCAATGTTTAGCTTCAACCTCAACTATATTGAAGAGGGAGATACAATCAAGTTTAGGAACAACTTGAAACCTTGGAGTTACCTCCAATAATCTAGGTCATAAGGGCATCATTTTTCCAATGACTATCTACATACTCACTTCCAAATGAGATCTAAATCACATGTAGTTCTCCTAAGATTTCAACTAACAAAATGAGGACTTGGAATTCTTAGGATAAGATAGCTTATAGAGATATTATGCACAAAAATTTGTCACATATATTAATGAGGTATAACCCAAGAAAGGATTCCCAACCTTGATATATAGTTTCCCTAATGATCTAAGGACAAAATTAATGAAGGAAACTCATGTAACCAAAATAATTCACCAATATTTATATTTCATTCTAATGAATCGGTTCAATATGTTTAGATGACATGTTTCCAAGAACAAGACCCCTTAATTTCCTCTACATACAATAGTCCCATTTACTTACCATTTTTACTTAGTAGTGTATTACAATACCACCCATCTTACGTAACACACTTTAGAAAATATTTCCTTATAAGGACAATTTGTCAAAATCAAATCTATATGCATAAATTATTCATAACATAGTCAATATAAAATAAATTTAGTCATATCATAGCACAAGTTAAATTATTATTGTCATGAGAAAATTATGCAAAGTCTTGATATGTCTCCTAGTGATGTCATACTACAATATGATTAAATAATACCAAGTATCATAATAATATTAGATTAAAAATTCCTACTCATAAGACAATACTTGAACAAGGCCACATAAAAACTATCCAAAACATTGAAAGACTTACAACAATAATTATAAAGATAATCAATACCTATGTCATATTTAAGATAATGTGAACAATGTATCCATTGGATCATCATATGAAGATATATGCGCCCAATGATTTTAGTAATAATAATAGTTTTAATATTCTAATTTCATTCACCGTATGTCGCAACCACATATTCTTATACTAGTCCGAATCATGATCTAGATAATATTTGTACTTGTCATTTATTCAACACCATGATGGAGATCCTTTGGAATTATGTTACATAGTATTCTGTAAAATGTTGTTGCCTTAGGCATGCTAACTCCTTAAAATGCATCTCCAAGTTCTTCCTATCAAACATTTATATGCATTTGTGTAAATTTTTTGTATGTTACAATAAGATTATTCCCTTGTGTGATTAGCCCATAATGCCATCATTCATGTGCTAATCCCTCTATGTGAAGAATAGAAAATATAATAGCTTTGTCTTTCATCATGGGACCAAGAGAAAGATAGGTATCTAGTTTTTGAATGCATGCTCAGGCAGTGACCCTCCCCAAACCATCAAAAGTGGGAAGAGTCATCTTACTTACTCTTTGTCATAAATCTTTGTTGGTATGCCTTCCTTCTCATCTTGAGGTATTTCTTGACCTTGCATTATAATAATATGCAAATGGAATATTCCTTCTAAGGTCATGATAAATTATTGAATATGCTTCCACACATTCATTAATGTCATTTGTTGTCATGTTGGTTTCATCTTCTTCTCATGGTTGCTCATCTCTTGGTAAGAATGTAGGATTTTTCAGTCTAGTTGAAGATATTAATGGACTCCTATTGTTATTCTTGGAATGGTTTGAATTAACTTCTCTTCCATTGGTTTGGTTAGGCCTAAGAGCATTAATGGTATTACTCATGTTTTGAATTGCTTGGAGAAGCAATTGTGTTGTTTGTTCTTGTCTCTCCATATAAGTTTTCAATTCATTTACTTGATTTCCCTCAAGATCATCCATTTGATTACCTTGACTTGCTTCTAGTTTTATCCTTTCTTTTTCCAAGTCTCTTTGAGCTCTTTGGCTCAATTGCATATGCTTATTTTTTTTGTTCTTAGGCTAACAAGATCAAAGGTTTGATACCAATTATAATGTCACGTTTTGGGATATTCTTTAAAATAATAATACCTACTCAAATTATGATAATAATTTTATCAAAAAATACAAATTTATGATATATATTTTGATCCATAAATCATAACACAATACCCAAAGTTTATCAACTCGTGAATTCTTCAAAAATACTTTGCAAAACTGTTGGATTTGTCCCTAACTCTACAATGGCAATACCAAAGATAGGATCTGTTAGCTTGGTGCATGGTGGGGGCATGACGAAAAGGAATACATGAAATCAATAAACCAAAATGGTAGGATTTTCAATTAAAAGTGGAAGTTCATCAACAATTAGACAACATCAGAAATCATTTAGATGGAAGTAGGTTAATAAATGGTTTTAAGCAAAGTTTTGGGATTGACACTGACCAGGTCTATTTTAGGCTTTGGATCGATAAATTTAAAAATTGTGATTGATGATAAAAAAGATTTTTATTGTTTCCAATTCATAATATTGTTAATGTAATTGATGATAAAATAGATTTTTCTTGTTTCCAATTCATAATATTGTTAATGAAATATGAATCAAAATTACAAATCCTCTTAAAATTTGTGAACAAGCTACAAAGTTTTAGATTTCAATGGATTGGTTGTTGTGTTACATCTAGCGGATACCTAGTTGGAGAAGCCACTAATGATTCATTGGATTTGAGATCATTCATAAATTAAATAAATTGTTGAGGGTTTAAAGAAGTTGCTACTAAAGAAATGAATGCCAAAAATGAAGGTGAGCATTGAGTTTTTAGTGTTTAAAATTTTTAATAAATAAGACTTTTTGAAGCAAGGTAGTTTTGAGACTGATTGATTTAGACAAGTTATATGGAAGAACACACTGTAGACAGGTAAAATATACTGATTGACATTGTGCATTTGATCCTGACTTACTAACGTCGTTTCTTCCTGAATCATCCCTTGGTCTAACCACTTAATCAAATTCCCCTATCTAATTAAATTCATCAATATTCCTCTCTTAATTAAATAAATCACTTTATCTAATCAAGTCATCTCTTTTGTTAATTAAATCAATCCATCTAATCTAATTATCCCTATTTAATTAAATAATCAATTTTTATTTGATTAAATATCTAAAGTCTGTTCATTAAATTAAATAAATTAAAACCTTGTTTGATTTAATCTAAGACCATTTCTTTTAATTAAATAAATCAAAATCCCTATTTAATTAATCTATTGTCATATTCCTTTCTTATTTGATTTAAATAAACCCATAAATTTGAGTCAAATAGGTCACATCATTTAACCTCTCTCATTAAATTAATTAATCCTTGATTAATTTAATCTCATCTCATGTCACATCCTCTAGATAATGCAAGTTGCACATGAAAATAGATTTAATTCATTTATTAAATCTATATTTTCCTCACAAGGCATCTTTTAGAATATTCTCTCAAATTGAATTCAAAAATTCCAAGTCAACATGTACATCCAACAAGGAAATAAATTTATCTTACATGTCCTTTGTCTTGAGCCAAGTGGCATTTATTGCATTTTCCCTTCCCTCTTACATGTCATTTCAACAAATTTGGAATTCAAAATTATGCATTTATTGGCACAAACCCCAAATCTTGCACATCCTTCATCCATTCATAGCTTGACAAGTGGCATCATATCATTGGATGAATGTTAGTCCCACATTGCTCAAATTTGGACATTCATACATCTTGAAATTATATAAATAAAGAGCTCATATCCTCATTTTGATCATCCACAATCTAGGCAAAGTTACCATGCTCAAATATCTTTTGAATTTCATCCATTATCATTGAGTCATAGCTAGGTTTTTGCAGATTTTGGCTTGGAGTACTCACTATTCTTCATCAAAATGGATCAATCTTCATCAACATATCGAATTTGCATCATAGGAATTGGGAAAGGGCCAATTTTCACATCAAATTGGCACCAATTCCCCCATGGGATCATGAGTTTGCACATCTAATTATGATTTAATCTTTGTTTTATCATTTTCATTGTGTTCTTTGCTATTTTATTTCCTAGTTTGAAGTTGTAAATGGATTTCATGAGGAATCCTTGTTTTGGATTGCAATCTCTTATCTAACTCGTTTATTCATATTGTTTTGCAGGTACCAAGGTTGGGGTTCGCACAAACACAAATGTAGAAGGCTCTGCAAGTTTCTATAAAAAATTGTGAGTTGATTGATCCAAGGTAGCAAAACTTACTACTATTGGCTCAACTCAAGGCTTTGCAAGTCTACCATAGATGCATTTTCTCTTGAAGTTTTGTTTTTCAATAGTGTTTCTCTGAGTTTTAGGGAGGGAGGATGGATTTTAAAGAGGAAAAATTTGTGCATGGTAGTCAAAATAAAATATAAAAAATTAATGTTTAAAAAATTAAATAAAAAAGATTAAAAGAAGTTGTGGATGTATGATTTCCATAGTTCATTGTATTTTATTGTGTAAGTTTTTCGTTTCTGATCAAATTTCATGATTAAAAAGAAGTTGCAATTTATTATTTAGGTAAATAATTTGAGTAGAAGAGTTGTACTACTGTATTGAAGAAAACAAATCTTAACTTTATTGGAATTTATTTCTCCTGAGCTTGCTCTCACGCCAGCCCCCTGTTTCACCTACCCATCAGGAGGCCCCATTTTCAATGTTAGTTTTTGGGATCTTCATCCCTATAGCTCCTAACAGCCCTAGAAGTTAATGTGGTAGGAGTTTTTGAATTCCAAAATTTACTGCGATAGGAGAGACAAAAGGACTGAATGTTGATAGCTGAAAAGTCAATAAAATAAGACTCAATTTTTGTAGCAGTGGTCTGAGAAGAGAATGTTTTTTGTTTGTTCTTTGTGTGATTTAGGGAAATTTCTGAATAGCAACAACTATGTTTGATTTGTATGTGAGCAGTGATTTCTCCTGAAGAGCTTTGCGTAGCTCCTGCCAGTGAGCTTCTAGCAGCTCTTGAAGTTGTCTATTTTGGTTGAGCATCTCATGAAGCTCCTAGTAGATTGTAGTTCATAGCTTAGAGTTTGTTTTATGAAGTTTTTGTTTAATATTTTATGTATTTCCATTTCCATCTTATTGAAGACAAAACAAAGTTACATGTCTCCTTGTGCTTCCTTATTTTGATTTGGGTATTTCTAGTTTGGCTAGAAAATAGAGCAACAACTCTATGCTTTCATTTTATTTAATTTTTTTTGACATAGTATCAAAGCCATAGGCCCCATTTCCTTGTGAGTTAGGGCATTTTTTTTTTGGGTATTAATATTTTCTTGTTAGAGACATAGCTGGAGATGAAGGGAAGAGTTGGTAGCAACCACCGTCCTTTAATGGATATAACTATTATGTTTGGGAAAAGAAGATGAAGACCATAATGGTTGCAAATGATTTGTGGGAGTTTTTAGTCAGTGGGTTCAATGATGTGACTGACCCAACAACATATGCTATGCTCACAAATAACTAGAAGACTTAGTTGAAGGAGTTGAGGAGGAAAGATGCTAAGGCATTGAGTTTGATAGAAGCAGGCTTTACAGAGGCCATTTTTCCCAAAATAGCAGCAACTAACTATGCAAAGGAAGCTTGGGAAATCCTCTAGACAAACTATAAAGGGATTGATAAAGTCAGATTGGTGAAGCTTTAGATGCTTCAAAGAGAGTTTGAGACTCTTGAAATGAAGGACAATGAGTCCATCTCAATTTTTCACACAAGACACTCAGGTTTGATAAACTAGTTGAGAGTGAATGCTGAGGTCACATATGATAAGAAAATTGGGGAAAAAATCCTTAGGAGCTTACCCATGAAGTTTGATGCAGTGGTGATTGCCATTGAAGAGGCAAAGGATCTCACAACGTTTTTTGTTGATGAGCTGATGGATTCTATGCAAAACCATGAGAAACGCCTTAATAGGTTTGCAAGTTCTTCCCAAGAGAAAGCTTTTAAAGCTCAGTCAAATGTAAGAGGAAGGGGGAGAAGAAATAATGGTGGAAGGAGCTCAAGAGGTAGAGGTTGTGGCAACTCCAAACAAGGAAATGCTGGAGGAGAAAGCCTGAGTTGAGCAAATAGCCAAGAGGGAGCGAGCAAATCTCATACTAGCTCTTGACAAGGCAAGAAGAACAAAAGTTTGTATCAAAAGATTGACAAGAGCAATGTTGAATGCTACTACGATCGTAAATTTGGTCATTATGCAAGTGAATGCTGGATAAAGCAGTGTGATCAGTCAAAACAAAATGCAAATGTGGCTGATTCAAATGCGGGTGAAGGAAATAAGTCCATAGCCTTCATCATGTGCAACATTGGTGAAGAAGGTAGCCCCAAAGTCTAGTAGTTAGACATCAGTTGCAACAACCACATGAGTGGTAATAAAAGCTTGTTTTCTTTCATTGATAAGAATGTTAAGTCTGAGATTAGAATGGGGAACAATGGATTAGTTCCAGTTGTGGGAAGAGGATCTATCATGATCCACACCAAGCAAGGTGAGAAGGAGATACAAAATTTATTTCTTGCTCCTAGGTTAAAGCATAACCTCATAAGTGTTGGAAAACTGATCCAAAATGGACATAAAGTGTTGATGGAGAAGGGCCAATGCATTATTTATGACAAGAATGAGAGGATGAAAGTGTTTGTAGCAGTTCAAATGACAAAGAACTAGATGTTTCCTTTGAAGATTGAGATGTGTTTCTCATCTTAGTCTATTGCTGCACCTCTCATGAATGGAAAATGTACAATAGTACAACAACTAGCCCTCAAGAGCACCATTCAAGACCCCTCCAAGCTATGGCATCTTAGGGATGGACATTTAGGCTATGCTGGTTTAAGTCTTTTGTCCAAGAACAAAATGATTGATGGTTTGCCAAGAATAGTAGAGCCTAATGTTAGGTGTGAGGCTTGCATTGTGGGAAAGCAACATAGGCAGCCCTTTCAATTAGGAAACTCTACAAGGATAAGAGTACCATTGGAGATGGTGCACTTGGATTTGGTAGGCCCTATGCAAATTATTTCTATTGGTAAAATAAATTTTTTTATGACCTTCATTGATGATTATTTATTTATTCAACTGGTAAACGCTTTTGACCAAAGCTATGAACCAGATACAACCATTCAACAATACCACCCCAATGGGGTTTGAACCTTGGTGGCAAGAACAACAATGCCACCTATAAACCATCACACCATACCAATACCGGCAACCTTCATTGATGATTATGGCCATAAGACGTGGGTTTATTTTTCACAACATAAATTTGAATCTTTTGATAAGTTTTTTTTGTTTAATGCCTAGGCTGAAAAGGAGAGTGGACATTTTATCAAGGTCCTAAGGTTAGATCGAGGAGGAGAGTATACCTCCAATTTGTTTGTGAATTTTTGCAAGCAAAATGACATTAAGAAGGAGCTAACAACCAGTTATACTCCATAGAAAAATGGAGTGGTTGGGAGAAAGAATAGGACCATTATGGAGATGGAAAGTAGCATGATGAAAGTAAAGGGACTCCCAACTAAATATTGGGGAGAGGCTGTAGCAACAACTATTTATTTGATAAATAAAAGTCCAACAAAGGTAGTCTGTGACAAAATACCTCAAGAGGTGTGGAAAAAATGCAAGTGGATGGTTGAGCACTTAAGAGTGTTAAGGTGTGTAGCATATACTCATGTGCCTAAGGAAAAGAGTCAAAAATTGGATGGCAAGGGTGAAAAGTGCATTTTCATGGGCTACAGTGAAGAGTCCAAAGCCTATAGGCTATACAACCTAGTCACCAAGAAAATCGTCATCAATAGGGACGTGGAGTTCCTTGAAGATGATTCATGGGATGGAGTGATAGTTTTTGAAAACTCATAATTGCTCCTGATAGCTCTTGAAGAAGCAAAAAAGAACAAGAATTTCTACAAGATGAGCCTGCAATTGCTCCTGAAAGCATTAGACGAGCTCCTGAAAGCTCCAAAAGAGCTCTAGAAAGCTCCCAATGACTCCTGATAACTCCTGAAGTAGGAAGATAGTCACAGGAAGCCTTAAGATTGGCTCTTGAAAGCACCGGTCGAGCTCTTGAAATCTCCCGATAGATCCTGAAAGCTCTCGAAGTGAGCAGACAACAAGGCAAGCTACTAGAGACAACTAGAAGATTGGCTCCTGAAAGCTCTAGAAGAGTTCCTAAAAGCTCCCAACAACTCTTGAACCAGCCTTTTCAATAGAGCAGTAGTAGTAGTGAAAGTTTAGACCCCACTCTCACCTCCCTAAAGCCAAAGAATACCAAAAGACTAAGGGAGATCTACTAGAATGAAAGGCATGACAAAGAATTTGATGAGTGTGAATTTTGCATTGTTTTCTCATAGTGATCCGATTTATTTTGAGGACGCTATGAAAGAGGAGAAATGATGTGAGGCCATGGTTGAGGAGATAGATGCAATAGAGAGGAAGAACACATGGGAGTTAATTGATTTTCCTCTCAACAAGCAAGTTATTAGGGTGAAATGGGTCTACAAGACCAAATGCAATGTCGAAGGAAGGATAGAGAGGCATAAGGCAAGATTAGTTGTCAAGGGGTAAAAACAACAATTTGGGATAGAATATAATGAGACATTTTCCCCCGTTGCAAGGATGGAAACCATGCGGGAAGTCATAGAAATTGCAGCCCAACACAAGTGGAAGGTGTTTCAAATGGATGTGAAGTCCACCTTCCTAAATGGAGTGTTGAAAGAGGAAGTTTATGTGGAGCAGCCATTTGGATATGAAGTTCCAGGTCAAGAACACAAGGTTTATAGGCTGAAGAAAACTCTTTATGGGATGAAGCAAGCTCCACGGGCATGGTACAACATGATTGACTCATATTTGATGAGCAATGGCTTTAGAAAAAGTGATGGTGAGCCCACTATTTACATCAAGGCAACAAATGGTAAGATTTTGATTGTTGTCTTGTATGTTGATGATTTAGTTTTCATTGGAAATGATGATTTCCTCATTGTTGATTTTAAAGAGGCCATGAAAAGAGAGTTTGAAATGATAGATTTAGGTCTCTTGAGATATTTTCTTGGCATAGAAGTAAAACAAATGCATGATGGTATATTTATCTCTCAAGAAAACTATGCAAATGAGATCTTGAAGAGATTTAGGATGCTTGAAAGCAAGCCTGTCCCAACACCAACAATCATAGGTTTAAAGTTGAGCAAGGAAGGTTGCAGCAACAATGTGGATCCAACCATGTTTAAAAGTTTGGTTGGAAGCTTAATGTATTTAACTACAAATAGGCCTGATATAATGCACAACGTGAGTCTTATTTCTAGATTTATGGAGAGTCCAAGGGACACCCATTAGCAAGCGGGTAAGAGAATCTTGAGGTATGTGAATGGCACCAAAGGATATGGTATTTTGTACACAACAACAAATTAGTTTGGGCTAGTTGGATACACAAACAATGATTGAGTAGGAAGTTTGGATGATAGGAAGAGTACATCAGGCTATGTGTTTCATTTGGGTTTGGGAGTTATCTCATGGGCTTCCAAGAAACAACTCAGTTTCCCTATCTACAATAGACGCTAAGTATATAGTAGCAAACACAATAGCATGTCAAGCTATTTGGCTGAGAAGAATCTTGGTAGATTTGAAGGAAGAACAAGAAGATGGAATAACAATATTTTGTGACAATGTTTCATCGATAGCCTTGATGAAAAATCCTATGTTTCATGGAAGAAGCAAGCACATTGAAATTAGTTATCATTTTATCAAAGAGTTAGTTGAAAATGGTGAAATTAAAATGGCATTTTGTAGGTCTAAGCAACAACTAGCAGAAATATTCACCAAGCCTTTGAGAAAAGATAGTTTCGAGCACCTAAGAACCAGATTGGGCATTGTTGATTTGAATAAGGTTTGATCCTATTTTGTTAGCTCAAGATAAAGGGGGGGTGTTGGAATTTATTTCTCCTGAGCCTACTCTCACGTCAGCACCCTATTTCACCTACTCATTAGGAGCCCCATTTTCAACTATAGTTTTTGGGATCTTCATCCCTGCAGCTCCTAACAACCCCAAAAAGTTAATGTGGTAGGAATTTTTGAGCTCCAGAATTTACTATGGTAGGTGATTTCAAATTTTTGAGAGGGATTGTTGAAGAGACAAAAGGAATGAATGTTGACAGCTAAAAATTCAGTAAAAGAAGACTTAATTTTAGCAATAGTAGTCTGAGAAGAGAATGTTTTTTGTTTGTTCTTTGTATGATTTAGGGAAATTTTTGAATAGAAACAACTATGTGTTGATTTGTATGTGAGCAGTGATTCCTCTTGAAGAGCTTTGCATAGCTCCTACCAGTGAGCTCCTAGCAGCTCCTGAAGTTGTCTATTTTGGTTGAGTAGCTCATGAAGCTCCTAGTAGATTGTAGTTCGTAGCTTAGAGTTTGTTTTCTGAAGTTTCTATTTAATCTTTTATGTATTTCCATTTCCAACTTATTGAATACAAAAAAAAGTTGCATGTCTCCTTGTGCTTCCACATTTTGATTTGGGTATTTCCAGTTTGGCTGGAAAGCAGAGAAGCAACTCTGTGCCTTCATTTTTTTTTCATTTTTTTGACAAACTTCACCCCTATCTTTAGCATCTTAAATGGAAATTGACAAATTGTGCCATTAAGCAATAGGTTCTATATCATTGCACCCCTTATGACACATTCTAGGGAATGAACCACAAACCCCAGGAATGTTGTGATAATCCTAAGATTTTCCTTCCAACTCCAATCAGTCACAAATGGAAGTTCAAAAGATTAAATTATTCAAACTACAATTCACATTGAGATAACAAAGATAATTTCTATTTGTTTCTATTCTAACAGGTAACACAATTTGAGATGCCAAACTTAGGAAAAGAACAGAAAGTTGAGACAAATTCAGTATAATTGATTCAAATATGAGTATAACAAAGAATTAAGACCTGGCACAAAATCCTCAAAGTTTATTGGTTAAGAAGGAATTACAAATGTTGATAAATCCAATTTGATCTGATTTGGTGCATCTTCAGGTATGTTCTGAGACTCTAATTGTGATTAGGGGCTGCCATATCCAAAGGTGCTATCACCTTTAAGGGGCTTGAAATTTCCTCCACACTAGCACGTGCCTGGAGTTTGAGAAGTGGAACCCTCAAAGGGTACACTTTGATTCACCTAATCTCTGATCCAGCTATATTTGAGGTATATGTGCTATATTTTTGAAAGAGGAAAATAATATTGTCTTATCTGTAGGCCAATAATGGTGTTGTGTGATCAATAGATTAACTCTAAACCTTTTGATGTCGACCTGATTGTTGGATACCCTGTCAGAGTGTAATGCGTGTTGGCTTGGCAAGCGATCTGAGGTATGGACATGAGTTTTGTAATCCTTGGATCTAGATTGGGACTTCTGAGTCTTGTATTTACTTCCTTTGATTGTTGTTCAGTGAATACCCTTCTTCATGTGTTGACAATTCAAGCCTTTTTTGCACATGTAGCATCTGATTTGGGCTCTTAAATCATGCAATCTGGGTTGTGCTTGCTTGTGTCAACAATAAGTTATGTCCTGGGACTAATATAGGTGGTTGTTCTCTAGAATGACAATCCTAGGATGCTATTTAGACTGAGAAAAAGAAGGGACATGACAAATGTGTCCACATTCTACACATTTTACCTCTATTACTATATTGATCATGCAATCTATTGCCACTTTTTATATGTATTGTGGTGGTTGCGAGCTTTCCTCCAACCTATATACAAGTATTTAATGCACTATCACATGCATCTAACAGTGAAAGCCATGTTATCTAATGATTCTTTACATTTTGGAAAACATGGTTTATTCAGTCACATTTTATGACAAATTGTTTGTGTCTTACCATCATCAAGTAGTATAGATAGATTTAATCTATCAACAATCACACATGTCCTAAAACTAAACTGATATACTTGAAAATGGACATATTAATGCAAAAAAAATGGACACATGCAAAATTATTTAGATGATAGCACCCAAAAACAAAATTTGTAGTAGGTCACTCCAACTTTTGTGTTGATCAACAAAGATTTGGAAAATGTCTCCCTTCGAAAGTGATTGATCTAAAATTCATAGAATCACTAAGAAAATTCCTACCTTAGAATGAACCTATAAACATGTCCACCTTCAAGATTCTATGTCAAATCCCACCTTCACAATTGGATAAAAACAAAATTAAAAAGTATGAATGGCTATTTGCAAGATTGTACTAATGGAGGATTTATTTTACAAAAAAATATTAGGAAATCAGTGTCTCAAGGAATATTTTTAGAGAATTGGAGAGAGTGATGTAGGCCTTTGACATTGATGAAAACCACACATGTTTTCATTGCTGGGATGATAACAATCATCGATGCAAATCTCTCCCATGCAATTTACAATGTAGGGAAGTCTTCTCCTACCTAATGTATGACGATAATTTTGCATTTACATGGATTTCAGTCATAAGTTTATAATCCACTAATATCAAAAACAATTGTAGACATAAAATCATGTTTTGTCTCAATTCATGCTCCACTGGACACTCCAGTGTATGAAACAATTATAATGAGTTTGTTTATACCACCTTGTTTACATGATAATCAAACAACACATTACTAAATTGACCAACTATTACCAGTAAATTGAATTTGAAGTTATTACCAACAAACCATAAATTGGAATATAATAAACATTAGCATGTATTGATCAATGCAAGCAAACTCCATATGTAAAATAATAAATAAGAAAGGAAAACAATCTGTGAGACAAAGGATGCAGGGTTACAATAAGTATACACATTAGGTACTTTCAACCTAGTTATAAATCAATCCCTCCCAATGGATATCTTAGGGATCTTCATTGAGACAAATAGCTCATTCCAGGTTGTAAATACACAATTTTTTAATGTTAAGAATGTGCTACCATAATTATGCAAACACTATTATGTTGATGGATGTGTTTTCTATTTACTTTAGTAGTGCTTATGATTCCCCACCTTATTATGGCTAGCATACCATTTCTCCTAGAATAACATACATCTGGATATGTCTCGATCTTTGTTACTTGTTGATATCTTATTGATTTGGTTAAGATGAATGGAATACTATTGTATCTTTTTGAATCAAAATGCAATGGGTAGGAGAGAAGTCCACATTAAAATTAATCCTCATATTTTAGTACATCGATTAGTGGGTGTTGAATTTTCTATGAAAAAATGATAGAAATCAATATCTTCTTTGGATATTGAGTTACTAGTAGAAAAAATATATAAAGAAGAATTTTTTTGCACAATATTACAAGTTAATTAGTTGAGTTGATTATATAATCATTAAAATGAAGGCAATTACTAAAGGAAACAATACCCAAAACAAAACAAAATGAAGTTTAGATCAAAGTCAAAAAGTTGGTTGTGTTGCTCTTTTTTGTAATATTTGATGTCATATCTTTTTTTAAAAGAAGGAAGAAATTATGTTAATGTCCACAAATGGCCATGCAAGTCAACGAGGCTATAATATTGCATATTTTGAATAACCTAATAAAATAAAAAGAGAAAATTTTAATACAGTAACATAGTGAAACATCCCAAAATAACTAACTTAAAGTGTACAATCCAATTTTGGTCATTCACCAACAATATTAGAAGAATCACTCTTTACCTATTTTAAGAATGTGCATAAGACAATCTAAGAATGCAATTGGAAGAATGAGCATGAGACTAACAATTTCACAACAAGAAAATTTTTCACTTGATGATACTATATTTATGTCATGTCCCTCCCTTATTGAGGTTATCCTTGCAACACACTTTTAATAAAGTGTTTATTAGCATCACTTAAGTATATTAATTAATAAATAGTTAATATTAAATATAAATAATAAAATAGCAAAAATAAAATAAAATTTGAATTTCAAATTTGAAGACTTTGGTACCCAATTTATGGTCTTGGGACCTAATCTACAACCAAGTATTTATCTAGAATTGGGTGTCATTTGGAGGATGTTTGGATGGTTTTTATTTTTCTATTTCAATGAATTTTTATTGCTCCAACATGGATGATAATATTTTTTTTAGAGCTTGTAGAGTGAGGACAAAATCTTATACATCATTTATACATAACATGGATAGCTACTACTTGTGTCACATATACATAGGTGATTAGCTCTTACACACCTCACAAGTACATGTGGAAGAAAGTTCAAATATGTGTCACCTATACATATGTTGGAGTTCATCCTTCAACCCTATGACTCCATAGGATCAATTGTAATCAAACACCTGCCATACAGAGGAAAGAAAAGCTATGGAGGCCAAGAGCTGATTAATCCAAAAAAATAATAAATCATATTGAATGCACAAACTTCACAATATCATTTTTAATTATACAACGAAAAAAATTTATAAAAGGAAAAAAACAACACTATAGAAACCCTAGGTGAGGATGAAAAGGGATCATGAAATGTGCCCTCATCATATGACTTGAGACACAAAAATTCACTTGACTTAAGTAAGCTTAAGTACTATAGTGAAAAGATATCTATAAGGTAAATACCCTTTTAATCTAACATCCCCCCTTAAGTGCAACTTAGGGAGTAACTAAAACCTTTAAATGCAAATGCATGAAATGAAAAAGATGGATCGTAACAATTAAGGCCTAATGAGGTACCCATGTACAAAAAAAATCTCTCGCAACTAGAGAAAATGAGAAAACCTCTTTGGAAAAACTTCTCTCAAAAATAGAGAAATACAAATGAAGGACTAAGAAGCCTTCAAAATAATGTCCCAAAAATAATAGGAACATAAAGAACACCTTTGAAGGACAAGGAATTTGCAAGAAACTGTCAAAATATGACTTTTATAGTGCTAAAAATGAAGAACCTCCTTTGAAAATAAGATGAAGATCAAGATCAAGAAGACAATAATTTGCATGGGTGCCCCCAATAACACTACTCAAATAATGATTGAATGACAAAAACAATGGAAAAGCATCTAATAGTTGAAGATATAGATGGAACATGAATTTACACGAGTGACCCCAACAACACCACTCAACAATGCAAAAAATATTGCAAGTTGAAAATATAGGTGTCAATAGTCTAAAGAAATTGATCAACAAAGAAGAGAAGGTTTCCTCCACAAATAGGAATGCATCTCACTGAAATGCATTGGTAACCAGTTGTTGCATCTACCTAGTACATATGGATAAAAACTAGATACATAATTCATTCCAACACAAAACTAAGGAAGAATTAGCATCAACAGTATGAAGCCCCCCATAATGTTGACAAGGAAAATAGATGATAGGTTCATTGAAATTGTGTTTCACGATGTAGTGCATGAAGGAGAAAAATATCATTTAAATGTGCACAAGAAAGTACCTACAAATAAAAATGGGTGTGCAAATCAATACATACATGCATGAAGATAAAAAAGGTTGTGATTGGTAAGAGTCACTCAAAGACTCAAGCTCTCAAGATACTTGTAAAAGCAAAATATCCTTCTACAAGAGGGAAAAGTAAGAGCGTAAATTTGCAATAATGAATGCAAAATACATTGTAGAACAAATGTGACCAATGGATGCAATATGAAATATAAAATGTACATATGAGATCTTTCTTATATAGGAAAGGTTGAGAGATATGACAAAATAGGATGATGAAAAGTGTCTTAATCCTATGTCATGAGACACAAAAAGTAATGACATGATAATATAAAATAATACACCTGACACCTAAGACATCTAGAAATATTCTTAATTCACTAAGTAAACTTAACATGTGAACATGTGTGAAAAGGTCTTAACTAGGAATTAGTTAGATAATGTACCTTGTTCACACTACAAAGGGTAAACTAGATAGGAAAAACCCATGTTCACACCAATAATGATTGCAAACAAGAAGATGCACACAACAAACCCCCCATGGAACTTTATAATGTAGTGCAAGTACAAAATAAGGCACAACATGATGTGCAAAATCTTTAAAAAAAATATATATGAGTGACATTTTATCTCACTGTGTCTACAAATAAAAAAGTGCATTCAAAAGATACCTACAATGCCTAGAAAAGACAAAATGCTAGAAATACATAAAGAACAACCCAAAAGAAATCATCCCAACAAAAATAGAGGTTTTATAGGTGCCAAAACATCCAAGCAATCAACAAGAATTTGAAAAAGTAAAAACCAAATAAAATATACTTGGAGAAAATTTTGAAAAAAATGTATGGATAGTTGTGAAAGATTTGAAAGACTTTTCAAATGCCACAATAATAGTGAAAAATTGAGGAATTAGTCAAAATTTATAAACTTGGGTTTTGAAAATGAACATCTAACTTTGAAACAACAACAAAATCTAAGAAAACTACCTGCAACACTAGAAAGTGTTCACAACCAACTTTCCAAAAATATCGCGTTCACAAAATTTTGACACCATATGCCCAAGTTATGCAAAAAAGAAAAAAAAAACCTTATTTAGGAAAAATTAAGACTTGGAGGGATAGGTAGGGTGCATGTCTATACTATTGATGTCAATGTGACATCTTGTTGATGTTAGTAAATGAATTCTCTAATCCAATGAAATATTTCCCTTTATTGTCAAAAAAATCCATCTACTTGAGAAAATAGAAGTAAAAAAAAATGCCAAAATCCTTGATGCAATCATTGAAATATTCATTTAGGGTAAAAAAAGTGTTTAGTGTTGGGAAGCTAAAAAAATAAACTACAAAACTTTTGACATTGCTAGGAAAATTTTGAGGTCATTGGGAGAGCAAAAAAGCAGCCAATGTGTGGTGGTGTGAAGCTACCACTAGTAGGAGAATAGTTGATTGCTTTGGAAAACTCCAAAAATTATAAAATGCATGGCTCCAAACATAGAACCTTGCTTAAAGAAATGTTGTCAGAGAATTGAAAAACATGCCAATAAAACCTTTCATAAAAATGCATCAAAGTAAAATTTTTTCCTAAGGGTTGAGTTTGGGGACATTAGCTATGGTTCAAACAAGATGGAGAAATCTATTAATAAAATTTGAACTTTTTGTTGAGATGATACACAGTGGCCACTAAAAAGGCTTCACATGCTCACAAAAAATAAGGTGTTGGCATTCGATAAACTGGTGCCATAAAAGTTAAAAGTCACTAGAAATCATAAAAAACCACCAAAAAACTTAGATCTACCCACTGTCAATCAAGAAATTTGCTAAAATAATTATTCCTACAAATTTTGCATACAAAGGGGCTTATTTTTCCCACAGAGAGTCATATGACCATACATTGTATAGATCCATATGATTGTATGAATTTCAATGCTTTGAAATAAAAAATGCCTCAAAAAATTTTGACCTCTAATTTTGATAAATTGATAATCAATCTTAAGGTTTTTAGCCTTTTTGGACACAACAGTGATTTCCATTTGGCTCCATAGTGCACCAAATTTTTTCCCAAGGTCAGATCTCTCAAAAAATGAATGGAGAATAGATTTGGAGATCTGGTACCATGTTGGAGTTGATCCCTTAACCCTACAACTCCCAAGGATCACTTGCAATCAAACACTTTTATTAAAAGAGAAAAAAACTATGGACTATGGAGGCCAAGAACTAATTGATCCAAAAAATAATGAATCATATTGAATGTGCAAACTAATGACCTGTAGAATTATTTTTTAATTAAGGTTATTTTCTTAATTTTCTTGATACTTTCATGACATTTCCAAACATTTCCAAACACTATATGATTAATTATAAAGCATTAGAAGTAATTATTGATATACTGATAGATAAATTTGTATATGTGTGATTATTGTTGAAATGTGATGAATTGTTATCATGAATCATTTTGATTATGATAAATAAGTGCCTTGTGTAGAAGCTAATCTTATATGCAACAAGGAGCAAGCAGTAAACCAAAATCAATGACATGCAACCACAAGAGTTGGTGACTTGCAACTGAAGGACCATGAACCTCTAGTAAAGGGATCAATGCCTAAAGCTAAGTCAACAATGTATACCATTGGAAATTTAAGAATTTCTAGGAGCTATGGGGGACTTTGCTACAAGGTCACGAACTCTTCTACTTGTTGCCAATGCCTCTGTTGTTTTTTGTACATTCCTAAGAAAGCAAATTCTTTATCTTTGAAAAATGGAATTAAATTAGCACTTTACTTCTGGATATTTCTTTCATGTATTTACAATAATAATCCTCTTCCTACTTTGAAGGAATGAGTTGAAAATTCTAGTATTTAGAGTCCTAGTTGTATAGAGTTAAAGTTTATAATATATTTTAGAACTTTGAAAACGAAATTACAGATAATCAATTTATTTCAACAATTGTAATTTCTCCTTGAATAGAAAGTGCAATTTTTTTTATATGAATCCTTGGATCAATCATGCATGAAGAATTGAATAAATAATTTTGTGAGTTAAAGAAGAGTGATGATACCCAAGGAAGGGCCCATTTGAGGTATGATGCTACTCTGCTATTAAATTGGTGGTTAGCTTATTTTATTTTTGTATTAGATTGTTAATTGGTAAATGTTATCACCTATAACTATAGATAAATAATATTTGCTAATCCATAGAAATAATACTCACCTATAAAATTAAACCAATAGAAATAGTTTGTTATTTAATAAATGTAGACTTTGCACATTTTCTTAAATAGGCTCCTTTCAATGTAGTAGATTTCTTACTATGCTAAGACTTCATAAGAACACTTAGAAACTCCTCACCTCTCCATATAGTATTGGATTCATCTCACATCTAAATGTAAATTTCTATTGCCAATGATTTATCTATTGTATAAGAGTGAATTTGCACCCCTTATGTAAATTCCCCTTTTTTCCTTTACCCACCTTAGAAAACCAAGTTCAAAGGCTTAATTCCACTTAAGATCATTGGTTGCATCACACTTGGTTCCTATTTTGAGCATTGGTGGAGGTGTTTCTATCGAGGACCCCTGCACAGTGCGCAAATGTCCCTAACAAATTCCTGCTTCTAGAGATTGTGTTACACTTCCCATTGGGGGTTGATTTGTAATGACCTCCTCAGCCGATCAACCTGAATATGGCCATTTTCTTCATCTCCCCTTCAAATTCACTCCTTCCATATGCATTTCATCTTCTACCATCTTCTACTCATCTCTTCACATCTCTCTAAGAGCTTCTCCACTTCATTCACAAGCTTCAAAAGCTCTTCTCAAGCTCTAAGAAGCTTCTTCACCATCTCTTCAATCTCCATACACTTTACACTTCACAACAACAACATCAACACTCCACCACTTCAGTAGAGAAAGTGTGGAACAAACACCATAATAGTAGATGCTTGAGTTCCTCTCATTTTCTCCCCATTAGCCTTGAGCACTCTTGGTGGAGGTGATAAGATTTCACTTCTCTCCTATATTACTTGGTTGAGTAGCATAACACTGTTTTGTAGTGCTTTTAGTGATCTTTACTTCATGTCTACTTTTCTCTCTATCTATCTAGTTGTCCATGGAGGTCAGAACACCAAAACTGTGTTTGACTGAGGCAAGCCCCTATACAACCACCCAACAATTTCTCTCTCCCTCTAGTGTGCAGGTTTTGAAGACATTCATTTGGTGGAAGCTTCATCACTCGCATAGTCATAAGTATTTCCTCTCTCCTCCTTATCTTCGCTACTTCACT
>VDFB02260170.1:0-11519 GCA_007258455.2 Sequoia sempervirens | reverse complement strand
GGGGATGTTCAATTGAGAGCATTCATGTATTGGGTGCAAAATGAGATTAGTTGAGGACAACAACATGGTGATTATAAACAATTAGAGTCTGATATCCCTCTGCCTATTAGAGCTGAATCAAGCAACCCAAGGGATATTTACAGAGAATGCTACTCAGACCAAGTTATGGCAATAGGATTATGCCTTGGGTTGAGGTAGTTTACACTGAGTATGAGGTAAAGACAACAACAAAGGAAGAAACCATGATGAGATGTTTATCACAAAGATGGAATAGTTTGACTGATGAGTTGAAACAAGTTGAGCTTCATTCCATCCACATTTATGCTGCAACATTAAAAAGAATTGAGAGGCATATTTAGATTGGGATAACTCAGGGATGGTCTTGGCTTCCCCTAACTTTTCAGCCACCCATGCTTATGTGGCCGTTGCCAAATTTTAGATTCTACCAATATGAAATTGCTAGAGAGAGGCAGAGATGGTACATGTTTGACAAATTGGGAGGATTCTATTGGGACCTTGACTCACATACTGCAACCATTGATGTTGGATATCTCTCAGTTGCAAATTTTAGAGCTTTGACCAAGTAGAAGAACAAATCTTCCCCTGCTAGAGGATCAACAAAACATTAGGTTGGGGGGAGTGATGAGCTTGGTTTTTGGTCTAGTTTTGGGTAGAATTTATAGTCTATTTGCTCATAGATTTCATGGACTTTAATGCTTAAGTGTTGGTATTGGCATAATGTTTCCCTCAAACTATTGACATTTGATATTATCCTATCTCTACAAGCTTTAATGATATTTTGCATAATATGTGGGTTATCTATATTGATTTTGTATGTGATTAATGAATTTTTCTTAGAGTGGTTATAGATGTGTAGTTATTATGTGTAATAACCTTGAAATGTAGATTTAATACACCAAGTTGAGGAAGACACGACTATTTGGGCATGCACCGTAACATCCAACTGAGAAATCGCTCCAAGTCAAAGGCAGCCAGTAGCAAAGATTCTTCATGCAACTGAGCGTAACCACCTTGCAGTGGACCTTAATGATCAAGCATGTATGGGAGTTACTGCTATGCTGGATTTGCGCTTGACTTGCATGTCTGGCTAGATTCCATGCATGTGTAACCACCATCGCTCCACTTTCCCCTATTTTCCCTAAATGGCATCCTCCCAATCATGGAGTTGACTGCCTTGTTTAGTTGTAGTATAAATAATGATTTGATGATACTTCTTCAGGAGGTTGCATGATTTGACATTGTACTCTCATTCTCCAGTTTCAGTAATATAGATATAGATACATTACTCTTTGTATGCATGATTACATTGAATAAAATAAAGTTCTGAGTTTGAGCATCTGAGTTCTTATTGGTTTAGAGGATACTTATCCAAGGGGGCCCACTTGGTGAGTAATCTGTCTTCTTAGTTTAGCATTAGTTTAGTATTACTTGTTTAGTACTTAGTTAGAAATATGGCATTGACTATTCCTGCAGCCACTAGAATTCCATTATGTGACTATTCCTATAGCCAAAATAGACAAAGTAGTCTCATTTTTTTTGCTCAAATTTTCATTCTTGCTTTGCATTTCAGCTTAGCATATTTTTTGGTTGATGCTCAACATTTGTTTTATTTCCTTTTAAGCAATTTACTTTTAGTATTGTGTTTTATTTAGCTATAGAATGCAATGACTACTTGAGCCCCTAGTGCACATATTGTGCTGACCCATTTCAAGTTCACGTCCCTAGGTTGACAAGTTAAATGCACCTTCATGATGATTGAATAGCTATTCAGATTAGATGTCTAGTCTCTGAATCATGGTTGTAAAGGCTTAGTTATGAAATCATTGTAGGAGGCCAATAAAGACATGCTTCCTTGATTGCTTTACTATATATGGGGACATATTTATGGCCTAGAATAAAGGTATCTTAACACATATGTGTTTCAATTGATCCATAATATCAAAGGTTTTTTCTTCCTTCTCTTCCTTTTTCTTAACAACTTCTAACTTTTGAGGAAATGGTGGGTCTTGATTAGACTACTGAATTGGTTTAGGATTTTTTGGCACACTTTACCGAATAGGGACATTCTGATACTCCTCTTCTTGCACATGAAGCTGAGTGATGATAGGAGTGGAAGAAGTTGGTAGAGTGGTTCCTGAACACAAATGAATGCCACTCACACAACATATGCAAGAAATTGGTTAGGATCTGTAGAATATAATGGCTGATGTTGTGGTTTGTTATTTGGGTTAGGTGTGGGTTGAACTGGTAACTGAGTAGGTCTGGGTGTGCTAGAACTTGAGCTAGTAGGAGGAGGTATTATAATAGTCTATTGAGGTTGTGGAGGTGGTTGCATGTAACCAGTTGTCTGGTTTGGCCATTGTTGTCCTCCTCATCATTGGGATGTTTGCTACTAGTTTCCTGGAGGTGGCTACCAATTTCCTTGGAATTGTTGCAATTTCCATGGGATTACTGCCATTGGGGTGGAGATTTTTGGTAATTAGGATAGGTATTTGGAGGTTTGTTCCAAGGCTAAGGTGGATATTCTCCATATTTGGATGGGTATGGGGGTTTCCATTGATAATGAGATGCATAGGAATTGAAATAAGGTCCACTAAAAGATAATGGATCTGGTGGCATACCTTGTCTTGGAGCCCATGGTCTACTTTGTGCAATGTAGAAAACTTGATCATCATCAACCTAAACTGGCTTGAATTCTGGTGGAATCTTCTTGCTATCAATGTTGGCTACCATTTTGCATCTGCAGTCCTTCTTCTTTTGTCTGCAATGAGGACAATATTCTTCCAACATTGCCTCTACCTCCTCTTGTTTCTTCTTTGCTTGAAGAGTTTCTAGCTGAGTAGACATATTTTTTATGATATCCTGCTTGAAATTCTCCATCAAATGAGTGATTTCTATCCTTGAGACTCCATTGGTGGAGGATTTACCCATTGAGGATTGATAACCTCTTCCTTTCTTCAGAGCTATCATGGAGTAATTCTGACATATCTTTTTTAATATCATCCTAGGGAACTTGGGTGATATCTCCTCCTTCCATCAGGTCCAGTGCATCAATGTAGCTCTCATTGATCCCTCTAAGGAAGAGAAAAATTTGAGACTCTTTATTGAGTGCATGATGTGGAGATTTTTGCAGGAAAAACATGAACCTTGAAATATAGTCCTCCAAACTTTCATCTTCCTTTTGTTGCATCTTGAAGATATTATCTCCTCTCATATCATTGCCCCTACAATACTCTTTTTACTTCTCAAGAAACTTTGTTTTCATATCATCCCAAGTCTCTACAGTATTCCTACCTAAGCTCATAAACCATCTTAATGAAAATTCTTTCAAAGTAGTAGGAAACAATTTAAGCCTATGAGAATCAATAGCATAGTCATAGCTTCTACAGAGGATATCAAAATCAAACAAGAAAGTGTCAGGATTTGTTGTGACAAGCCCATAAAACTTAGGAAGAATCGAAGCAGGGATGTTCTTCAAATTATCAATTGCATTCTGACGAGTGATAGGAAATGGAAAAGATGGCTGGTTGGGCCTGTTTGGATTTGCATGAGCCATATCTACTTGATGGAGTGCCAAAGAAAATGGATTCTCAATTAGGGTTTTGGCAGCTTGGTCCTTAGAGGAAGTTTTAGAATTGGTCAAATTGGGAAATGCATCAGTAAAAGGATGTGCCTCTTCTTCTTCATCTCTTGGCAACTTTTGAAATTCAACTAGCTGATTATTAGGATTAGGGTCATTAGGAAGAAATCTCCCATGAGAATCTCTTCTCCTGCCTCTATGCATGTGGTATTAACTCAGTATTAGCCAACTCACACAAAGAATTGGTGAAATAATAGTAGATCATTACTTTTCTCAAATGAAGGGTATGCTAAGAACAAACTTCAAAGATACTAAAGCAAGAAAGAACTAGAAATGACTCCAAAGAATTTCCTAGTTTGACACCATCCCTGACAATGGTGCCAAAAATGTTGGCCTCCTCTAATGGTTCAATAACTAAGCCCTTAGAGTTGTGACTTCGAGATTATACATCTACATTAAGCAATTATCTTACTCATCATGAAGGTGCATTTAATTGTCAACCCAAGGACGCGAACTTGAAATGGGTCAGCACTGTATGTGCACTAGGACTCCACTGCAATCATCCATAAACTAGAAAAGAAATAGTACTGGAAATAAAATGTTGGAAATAAATTAACATAAACACTGAGCACGAATCAACAACTACATTGAGCATCAACAACTAGATTGGAAATGGATGAAAAAAATAGAAATCTCAGCAAATAGACAGGAAACTACTCTGTTTGCCTTGGTTGCAGGAACATTCATAGAATAGAGTTCCAAAGGCTATAGGAATAAACAACTGTTGAAATTGAAACTAGTTATTGAATAGAAAAATAACTTTTAAACTAAATGGGTGGAATTTTCACCAAGTGGCCTCCCTTGAATGAGTCTTCCCTAAGCTAACTCAAATGCAACAAATCAAAATATCATTTTATTCCTTGAAAACATGATTACAACATATTAACAATATGATTGTATTACTTAAACTGAAAATGCAAGTACAATCTCAGAACATCCAACCTTGTGAAAAGGGGCATCTAACCATTATTTATAGAGGAAAAAGCTTCTAATTAATCCTAACTACCTAGGTAGTCAAATCCAACATAATAGGAGGATTCCATTTATTGAAAACATGGAAAAGAGAGGGAGGAAGTTATGCATGGACCATATTTGGTCAAAGCAGACTTGCCCCAATGAGGATCCACCACAACACACTTTCTAGATTTTCTCAACTAACAAACATGACCATTTAAAAGGTAGTTACAACTTCCATACAAGCTATGAATTTCCCTCCATTGAGAGTTTTCCCTCCTTTGGCCTCTTAATGACCATCTTTTGACTTCCTTAGCAACTGACTAGCTGGCATGAGCTTCTTCCACTTTGCATGCTTCATTTACATCATCATCTTAATGTGAACCTTCATAATGACATTAGCACACACAAAACAATTACATATCCATAATTACCTTAAAGTAACATCCATTCAACCACATGTAAAATTAACATAGATAATCCACATAACATGTTAATATCATCAAAAGTCACAAGGATAAGTTTATGCCCAAGGTTCATAAATCTAAGGAAATAACATGGAGAATGTCAATAACTAGGTGCCAAAGTCTATAGTAACAACAAAAAATATATGATAAACCCTATGAAAATTGAGCCATTAATTGGACTCATCAGAGGGCTTGTGTGCCTATCTTTGTGTAGGACTTGCACAAGTCTGCATACATTTTTTTTTAAATTTTTTAAATAGAACTTTTCAAATATTTTTTTTGTGAAAAACTCTTTTTTTTTTTTTTAAAGTACAAAAATTATTGAAATTTATTTCTTTCAAAAACGCAATTTCAACCTATTCAAGGTAATGGAAGGTCACAAATGCCCTTTCCTTAGTGTTACCCGTCCAAATTCGACGATTTGATAGTTGATCTATACATTTTTGGGAATTTTGAGCATGATGGTGGTGTCCTTTTTGACTCAAAATGCTCAAAAATGGTAGCTACCTCCCAGATTTGGCAACCACCTTCAATCTTCAAACCCTTGTAGATTTGGTCTCCAATGTCCAATTGAGATGAAACAAAAGGAAGATCTAACTTTGTCGGGCACTCCAAATGCAATGATGAACTCAAATTTGATGCAAAAATTCCCAAAATGCACCTACAATACAAATTAAAAAAGAGGAACCCTCCCAAAATTTGGTACTTCTATCAAGTTTTTCTAATTATCCAGATTAATCATAGTCAATTTTTCAAGTTCTACCAAGATTTCTCTAAAAAGACTATCCAATCGTACCCAACTGTCTCTGATACCATGTTAGAGTTGGCTATGGAGATACCCAAGATATTGAGGCCAAATGGAGCGAAAGAGATCAACATAATGCTCAAGATCACGAACTGATCATCCCAGAAAGTTGAATCACAAATTAACCCATTGGTTGCTAAGCCAAGGTGAGTACAAGATGTCATAAATATCATGAAGTGCTGCCCTGAATTCTTTATTAATAGAGACAAATCCAACAAATAACCATCCCAAGAAACTGACACGAAACCAAAGTTCCTCCAGGAAAAGAATATTGTAATCTAAGTTTAAATCCCTACCATGAAGAACATGTCCCCCAAAGATCAAACTAATCCAAGCTAAAAATTATTCACACCAACAATTTGCATTAGGGAAGCATTTCTACACTCGGCTTTCCTTTCACTTTTCACTCTTTTCTCATGGAAATTGAGAGCCTCCCTCATGTTTACATCAATCAAGCCAAAGGCCTCCTATATAGCCTCTACATTGATATCCATAATTTTGTGATGTTCAAGTCCAAATATTTTCTTATATTTTCATCATAGTGTTGAGAAAAAGTTAGGACCAACTCTAGGGATTTCAAAGACATGGAAATGATCCTTCAAACAAATCTACTTTAATTCATGTATTTAGAAATTTTTATTCTATCTCCTTCCTTGTTTAATATTTCAATGAGCTATTTTAGATCCACATCCTTAAGTTTATGTGTCCTATCTAATCCATAGAGATAATATATTGAAGATTTTTTTATTCCTCCTCTACTTGAGCTTTTTTTCTCTTTTCTAGGGGATTTTCTTGCATGGATTCTATAAAACAATGTTCCAAATAAATTATATAGTTCATAAAATGTATGTAAAATCCATCCATGCAAGTCTAGTAATCATAATTATTTCATACTAACATTTGGAAGAAGGTTAAATAATTTTAAGAAATGAAATTATCATGAGGCTAAGAGACAACCCAAAATCCCCCAAAACCAAGCCCAACCACAACACTATAGTATGGACTCTACCTCTATTGGGTGTGGAAAAACTTAATTTCAATAGGGCTTCTCATGGGAACTTGGGTATATCTGGTGCAGGTTGTGTACTAAGGAATCATTCTGGAAAGATCATTAGCATCCTTGCACTAAAATTTCCAAATGGAACAAATAATCAGGTTGAGGCTCAAGCATTACTTGTAGGTTTGAAATTGGAAAAGGCAACCGACATTAAACATATTTTTAGGTATAAAATTAGATACCCATGATGTGTGTTTAATAGGGAAATTAATAATACCTTCAATCAACTTGTTGAGTTGTTTTTTCATGAGGTGTTCAAGCTTTGGATTTAAAGGTCTTTTCTTTTGCCTTATTGGTTTTGCATTTGGTTCTAGCTCAATAGTATGTTGTGCTAACTCAAGATTTCCTTTTAAATCATGATATTCCCAAGAAAATATCATCATACTTTTGACAAAGTGAAACAAAATCATGTATTTGTTCATTGGTACAAACCTTTCCTATTTTGAGAAGTTTACATTTAAAAATATCACCGGATTCATATTGTTCTTCCTTGACTAACATGTTGGATTTGTCTTTTCTTGATCATCCATGTTGAAAATCAACTCTAAAGTCACCAAACCTTTTGGAAACTTGTTTGACTTTAGCTATAGAATTTTATCACAAAATTGTTGTTGCAACCTTTGCTAGTTACTAGTTGCAAACTCAACTTCTTCAATTAGGAAGTTTACAATCTATTTGTCACTATCAAATACTTGCCAATGCACTTCATTGTCAAGAATTGATGGCCATACAACCACTTTTATGTACTTTTGTTCCTTAAATTTTTTTATTTCTTTTGGAATATCATACTCAAATCCAATGGTAGATAATTTGTTAGCATGCTTATTTTGTTTTCTTACTATGGATAATAGATTAAAAGCATTAAATTCTTCAAGCATATCCCAAACTTTGTGTTTAGAAGACTTGAGAAAATCATTCTGAGTCACATTGAAACCTTTTACCTAATTTACAATCAAATCACTATCCCCAAACTCTTGCAAATAACCAATAGCTATTTTTCTTTCCCATTCCAAGACATGAATGAGAGCTTCATATTCAATAGGGTTATTAGTACAATTGGAAAAAAATATAAATGTTGAGTAATACCTATCATCTCGAGGATAATTAAGCATAAATCATTGACCAACACCATTTTTTATTCTTGACACATCAAAGTATAGCTACCAAAGTTCATTAGAGTGCTATTCACATTGCTATTTTTCATCATTTACGAGATTAGGAACAACGAGGTCATGTTCATGTATCATATAAATATCCAACCCTACTTCTTCCATATGTTGAATGGATCAAATTCATGGTTCTTAGCTTCCCATTTATCTAAAATAAAATCAGGTATTCCTTCTATAGGAGTGTTGGGCTCTTGGACAATAGGTTGTTCATCTTGTTCATGGATGGTGAAATTTGTATTAACAACACTAGGAAAATATGGCTCTATATGTTCCTTTTCTATAGGTTCTAATTTTATAGTCAACCTAGTGTCATACCTTGTCCTAAAAAATAAGTGTGAACAATTGGAAGATAAGTAACCCCCTAACTCCACAATGAAGTCCTTAGAAAGGCATATGGAAAAATATGGTGGTAAATCTATGACATGTATATCCTGTGATATGAAGAAGTTTGGGAAAGCATGCAAAGTAAGACTCAAAATTTTAATTATATCAATTGTGTTTATGCTTGTCCCATCCAACTGGACTACTCCCCTGGTAAGAGGTTCATATGAGAGTCCAAAATTATCTACTATCTGTTTAGGAATCACTTAGCTACTTGCTCTTGAGTTAATCATACAATTATGAACAAGGTGTTGGCCAATAATCAGAGACACATAAAATGGAGGTGGTTTGATATTTTTGGTTTGTTGTTCACTCTTAATATGAGAAGTATTATCAAGTACAAATGTAGGACTCTCTTTCAAAGCTTCATTTGAAAAGGTGATATTGGACAAATATTTTTGTAACAAATCCTTTTGACTAGGGAGTGACAAAGAATCCCAATTTGATAAGCTAACATTGGCTTTCTTCATATGCTCCAAAATACTAAATGTCATTATACTAACCTTTTGTTGTCCTTTATGAATAACATCTCCTTATGGTTGTAATGGTTGTGGTTGGGCTCTTGGCTGGTTTTTTCTTTTTACAACTTGACCTCTTGGTAGAATTTGAACATTTTGAGAAGATAAGGGACTAGTAACACCTTGGTGGCTTGTAGTAACTTTCTTTTCTCCCTTATCAACTTGTCCCATATCAAAAAATCTCTTTTTAGCTCTTGTATTGGTTGTTATAGACTGGGAAAACTATTTTTTTCCTTATGGATGATTTACCCCATAAAAATCTCCACTTTTCCAATTCATAAGATTAACATAATGATGAATATACTCAAGATGAGAGCTCTACTATTCATGAGTTTCTTGGACCATATATTGTTGAACAAGAATTTTATTTTGTACCATAAGGGCCTTATTTATCATTCCATTGGAGCACATGCGGTTTAATTATGGGGTTGATTGCATGGAAAACACCATTCATATCAACTGGTACAATCTCTCTAGAAGTTTTGGAAGCATTTTGATTCTAGGGATAATAGGTCTAGCATTGAAATTTCTCCTTTTACCTTAAGGATCAACTTGGTGGGGAGGCCTATTAGGCTGATTGGGTTGATGTGGGATTTGATAAGAATCTTGGTAAGGTCTAAAATTTTGATTTTATTACTTCTTAATATTTACTTTCTCATTACTAAATATTTACAGTAGACCCTTTATCTCTTGGAGCTCCTAAGATTAGTTTGGGACAACTTTTATTTGGGTAGATTCTTGATAATCCAAGGCTGGTGCAATAGGTACAATAGCTATAAGAGGCATTTTCATGGGTATATAGGTGGTTGCACCTCAGGAAAAATTAGCATTGGACGCCGTCATGCAATCTTTCCAGCTTGTATAAGGCTATTTTCTACCCTAATAGTAATTTCATATGCATTTGGGAGAGTTTTCTCACCCATGGATTGTATCATAACTAATATGTTAGTATTTAAAGCTCTTAAATAATACAAAAAAGCATATTCAGTAGATGGAATTATCATTTGAGGAATCCTATCTCATTTATTCTCAAAATGGAAGTTGAATTCCATCATATGCTCATGTGGAGCTCTTTTTATGTTGCTCAACTGCTCTACCAATGAGAGGTGATCAAATTTGTCTTCAAAATATTTACAAAAAACATCACCCAACTGATCCAAAGTGGTGATATAATTCACTACTAAACCCCTAAATGATTGTAATGCTTCACCCCTTAATGATGTAGCCAAGAGTTTGATAGCAACATTTTTAGGTGTAATATTATGGACTGCACATAGTGAAGTCACATCTTTGATATGTTCAATAGGAGTAGTTAGTTTTCTCTATTAAATAATACAAGACTCTTTAATGCACCCATAGGGATGTCATTATGTTTTTGTAGGTTGAGTGGACTGCCTCCATTAAAAGGAACAAATGATTGATTCTGAGGTGCATCCATAGAAACCAAAGGAGTTTGATTTATAAATATACATGGAAAACGTCTACTAGGAGGGGATGTAGAAATTTCTCTCATTTTTGGTCTTGCACTCCTTCTGATTGTTCTACTTCTTCTAGATGAAGAGAGTTGCAAGTAAGAGAATTGTTTTTAACTCCCTCTAGTTTGTATCCTTCTCTTTCACTTTTGCACTAATTTCTTCAAAACCATATCTCTAGAGCTTCCAAGTATGTATGTGACACCTCTTGAAGTCTAAAAACGCTAGTACACATACCAAAACAACAATGTAATAGAGATTGTATTAAACTAAAAGCTAATTTTTAGTCCCATGGGGCATGCTAAAAAATGTTTTCACTAAAATCATACTCCCTTGCATAGTGTAGAACTCGGCTAGCTAGTGAAACATGGGATCATCTTCAAGTTGTGGGAAAATTATTATGAATATGAACGTCTAGAGAGGGTTGGTCCCCTTGGTACTCACCTATTTTAACCTATGCTAATGCTACTACTAATGAAAAGAGATAGAAGATAGCATGAAATGAATCTAACTATGAGGGTGATGCACCAAAATGCTTGTTTCTAGATTTTTGAATGATGTTTTTTCTCACACACTAACTTAGCTATTTGTACACAAGCCTAGTGTTTGATATATCTATGTATTAGTATTTCATTGAAAGGTCTATGTTTTAGTAGTTTTTGAAAGAACAAAATGTGGTGTTCTTCACAACTAACAGTTTTTTGCACAATGACACAAGAAATAACCTACACAAATATGTTTTTTCTATTTGAAGGTGCTAGAAATAATACATTCATCCAAGCATTTACATATAAAATAATAGAAAATCACATCCATTACCTCATACACATAATAGAAACAAAAAATTTGAAGGCTGAAATGCTAAATTTTATTGATAAAAGGAGCTTTGTAGTTGTACATGGTGTGAAACATTACTTGTTCTGATTGAAAATGCTTGAAAATGAAATATTACAATGTTTATTTTCAATCTCAAGGCTAAAAATCTAAGTTAAAATGCACAATATGAGTAGATAGAACTTTTTAAGTTATAATAAA